>ONZH01020087.1:0-116529 GCA_900303285.1 Rhinella marina
GCAAAATTGTTTGGAGAGAGGGCCTGTAGGTGGACCTCAGGAAAAATTGTTTGAAGAGAGGGCCTGTAGGGGGCCCTCCGGAAAATTGTGGTAAGAGTGCCAGTTGGAACTCTAAAAATTGCGTTTTTTTGGTCAGCGTTAGGCAAAGACGACAAGGAGGAGGAGGAGGAGTAGGAGGAGTAGAGAAGAGGAATCGGATACATAAGTAATGTAAATCTTTAGCTGCTTTCCCCCGGAGGAGATATAAATTCCGGTAAAATCCAGGCTTTGTTCATTTTAATAAGCGTTAGCCTGTCAGCGCTGTCAGTTGACAGGCGTGTACGCTTATCGGTGATGACGCCACCAGCTGCACTGAATACCCGCTCTGACAGCACGCTAGCGGCAGGGCAGGCCAGCACCTCCAAGGCGTACAGCGCCAGTTCAGGCCACATGTCCAGCTTTGAAACCCAGTAGTTGTATGGAGCAGAGTGATCGGTCCGGGCGTTGGTATGGTCAGCTAGGTACTCCCTCACCATCTTTCTGTACAGCTCCTACCTACTCTGCCTAGACTGGGGACAGGTGGCAGTGTCTTGCTGGGGTGACATAAAACTGGCAAAGGCCTTGGAGAGCGTTTCCCTGCCAGTGCTGGACAAACTGCCTGCTCGGCTACTTTCCCCCCCTACTTGGCCCACAGAACCATGCCATCTGCCGCTAGCAGCGTCAAATGGGAAGGATTGTTTCAGCTTGTGCACCAGGGCCTGTTGATATCTATTCACTCTCATACTCCTTTCCTCTGCAGGGATGAGAGTGGAAAGTTTCTGCTTGTACCGAGGGGCCAGGAGAGTGAACACCCAGTAATCGGTGTTTGAAAAAATGCTTCTAACGCGAGGGTCACGGGATAGGCAGCCTAACATGAAGTCTGCCATGTGCGCCAGAGTCCCAACAGGCAAGAATTCCCTCTCCTCACTGGCCTGTGTCTCTATTTCCTCCTCCTCCAAGTCCTCCTCTTCAGCCCATACACGCTCAAGAGTTAAGAAAGACTGAGCACTGGTACCCTCTTCTGTCTCGCCGACATTCTCCTCCTCTTCCTCCTCATCCTCATCCCCCTCCTCCGATACGCGCTGAGAAACAGACCGGATGGTGCTCTGGCTATCAAGCGATGTATCTTCGTCCACCGTCTCTTGTGACAAGCGCAAAGCATCCGACTTGATGCTGAGCAGTGAGTTTTTCAACAGGCAAAGCAGCGGGATGGTGAGGCTGATAATGGCGGCATCGCCGCTGACCATCTGTGTTGACTCCTCAAAGTTGCTCAACTCCTGGAAGATATCAGACATCCACGTCCACTCCTCACTGTAGACTTCAGGAATCTGACTGACCTTACTACCAGTTCTGGTGGAAGTTGACATCTGGCAGTCTACAATCGCTCTGCGCTGCTGGTAAACTCTGGATAACATGTTTAATGTCGAATTCCATCTCGTGGGCACGTCGCACAACAGTCGGTGAGCGGGCAGTTGTAGGCGGCGCTGCGCTGCCCTGAGAGTGGCAGCATCTGTGGTCGACTTGCGGAAATGCGCAAAGATGCGGCGCACCTTGGTAAGCAAATCAGACAGATTAAGGTTTGTCTTGAGGAACCGCTGAACTATTAGATTGAACACGTGGGCCAGGCATGGCACATGTGTAAGTCTTCCGAGTTGCAAAGCCGCCACCAGGTTACGCCCGTTGTCACACACAACCATGCCTGGCTTGAGGTTCAGCGGTGCCAGCCACACATCGGACTGCGCCGTGATGCCCTGTAACAGCTCTTGGGTGGTGTGCCTTTTGTCACCTAAGCTCAGAAGTTTGAGCACCGCCTGCTGGCGCTTACCCATGGCACTGCTGCTGCGCCTAGAGCTACCGACTGAAGGTGCCGTGCCCATGGATGGTAATACGGAGGAGGAGGAGGGGTTGGAGGAGGAGGCATAGTACGTCTGAGAGACCGTGACCGAGGTAGGTCCCGCAAGGTGTGGGCAGTACATGAGTGGCCCCAGGGTCAGTCTCGGTCCCAGCCTCCACCAAGTTAACCCAATGTGCCGTCAGTGAGATATAGTGTCCCTGCCCGGCAACACTTGTCCACGTGTCTGTGTTTAGGTGGACCTTCTCAGAAACAGCGTTGGTCAGTGCACGGATGATGTTCTCTGACACGTGCTGGTGTAGGGATGGGACGGCACATCGGGAAAAATAGTGGCGGCTGGGGACCGAATACCGAGGGGCAGCCACCGCCATGAGATTGCGAAAGGCCTCGGTCTCTACCAGCCTATAGGGCAGCATCTCCAGGCTTAGCAATTTGGAGATGTGGACGTTGAGGGCTTGGGCATGTGGGTGGGTGGAACTGTATTTCCTCTTGCGCTCCAGCGTCTGCTGTAAAGACAGCTGAACGCTGCGCTGGGACACATTGGTGGACACTGTGGAGGATCGTGGAGGCGAAGGTGTGGTTTTCCGGCGAGAGGCGCTTGTGCCGGGGTCCTGGGCAGGGGGTTGACTAGCAGAGGCAGCGAGTGACACAGGGGAAGGAGCAGTGGTGTGACCCGCAGGAGGTGGTGAACGGCCTTGGTTCCATTGAGTGGGGTGTTTAGCACTCATATGCCTGCGCATGCTGGTGGTGGTTAGGCTAGTAGTTGTGTCACCCCTGCTGATCCTGGTGTGGCACAGGTTGCACACCACAGTACGTCGGTCATCCTCAATTTCTTTAAAGAACCTCCAGACTTGTGAACATCTAGGCCTCGCCACGGGAGCTTCACTACGTGAAACAGTTGCTGCTGATGCACCAGCTCTGACCCTGCTTCTCCCTCTGGCCATACCACTGCCTCTTCCAACCTGTTCTGGTGCAGCACTCGCCTCCGCCTCAGAGGCGCTGTCTTCACTCGGCTTATCAACCCAGCTTGGGTCAGTCACCTCTTCATCCTCCGATTCCTCAGTCTGCTCCCCCTCTGACTTCCTGCCCTGACAACAACTTCACCACTGTCTGACTCCTCATCGTCCGACAACTCTTTACAAACTTCTTCCACTAAGTCAACATTGTCATCATCATCATCACCCACAGACTGCGACAGTTGGAAAACTTGGGCATCGGGAAAGAGGTCAGCAGCAACCTGAGAAGTGGTTTGTGACTCTGGGAAGGGTCCAGAAAACAGTTCCTCAGAGTATGCCGGATCGCATTCCAATTTTTCCTGGAGGGGGCAGACTGGGGGGAAGGAGGTTGAGGAGCCAGAGGAGTGCTTCCTTGGGTAACGTGGGTGGACTGCGTGGAAGACTGACTGGTGGACAAATTACTTGAAGCATTGTCCGCAAGTGTATTATATAAAAAAATAAAATAAATGGGCCTGCTGTACTGAAACCCACAAACTTGTTCAATCTGAACAAGTAAATATATAGGTGGATAAGTTAGATCAAAATTAAGTATATTATTACGTACCGTGCAGTATGGAGCAATTACACGGAAACTATTAGATTAGGCAGACTTGGTCTGCTTAGTTGCAACCCAGACAAATGTCGCACAGAAATTTTTGTAATCTAGCTGTATCAGTGAGAGCAAAAGACCTTTTTTAATTAAGTGACGTACAGAATGTGTCACCTGGACAGAAAATACGGATTGTGTTGAGTGGACAGCTTAACTGTGACACACAGAATGGTTCCACACAGCTGTGTGAAATGGATTTGTATCACTGAGGTAAAACAACAAAAAAACTATTTTTTTATATATTTTTTAAATATATTTTTTATTATATTTTGTTTTTTTGGAACGTGACGTGCAGAAACTATCAGACAGCAAACTCAGCCCCTGCTGACAGTGGCTATTTTGACTACAACCCAGACAAATGTCGCACAGAGATTTTTGTAATCTAGCTGTATCAGTGAGAGCAAAAGACCTGTTTTAATTAAGTGACGTACAGAATGTGTCACCTGGACAGAAAATACGGATTGTGTTGAGTGGACAGCTGAACTGTGAAACACAGAATGGTTCCACACAGCTGTGTGAAATGGATTTGTATCACTGAGATAAAACAACAAAAAAACTATTTTTTTTACATTTTTTTTTATATATATATTTTTTATATTTTGTTTTTTTGAAACCTGACGTGCAGAAACTATCAGACAGCAAACTCAGCCCCTGCTGACGGTGGCTATTTTGACTGCAACCCAGACAAATGTCGCACAGAGATTTTTGTAATCTAGCTGTATCAGTGAGAGCAAAAGACCTTTTTTAATTAAGTGACATACAGAATGTGTCACCTGGACAGAAAATACGGATTGTGTTGAGTGGACAGCTGAACTGTGACACACAGAATGGTTCCACACACCTGTGTGAAATGGATTTTTATGATTGAGATAAAACAACAAAAAAATTATTTTTTTATATATTTTTTTTAATATATTTTTTTTTATATTTTTTTTTTTTGGAACGTGACGTGCAGAAACTATCAGATAGCAAACTCAGCCCCTGCTGACGGTGGCTATTTTGACTGCAACCCAGACAAATGTCGCACAGAGATTTTTGTAATCTAGCTGTATCAGTGAAAGCAAAAGACCGTATTTGATTACGTGACGTACAGTATGGGTCACCTGGACAGAAAATACGGATTGTGGTTTGTGGTGAGTGGACAGCTGAACTGTGACACACAGAATGGTTCCACACTGCTGTATGAAATGGATTTGTATCACTGAGATATAACAATAAAAAAATAAGGGTTATATATGGCGATACCTGCACTACTAGTGCCAGCCAGCCAGCCCAGCCTGGAGACAAAAAAAATGTCTTGTAGCCCTTAGAAGGGCTGTTGGGTTCTTTTCAGATCACTTCTGCCTAACAAAGAACTAAATGCAGGCCCTAACACTCTCCCTGAAACGCAGCAGCTCTATCCCTAACGACAACAACGGCATCTGAGCCGAGCACCGCGGGCAGTCACTAGTATATTCCAGGGTCACCTGATCAGGCCAGCCAACCCCTGCTATCGACTTGTAAGGGCCCCACGTGATGCTAGGTGTACCGCAGAGTCTCCTGGCTTGTGATTGGCTGAGTTTATAGGCTCCAAAAATGCACAATGCGGAAGTTGCCATTTCCTCAAGCATGGCGAGATACTCGTCCGAGCAGCGAGTACTTACGAGTACCGTAATACTCGAACGAGCACCAAGCTCGGACGAGCATGCTCAAAAACCAATGTGGATAAATAGAGCTGTAAACAAAGCAATAAATGACAAACAGAAAGCATTTAAATCACTAAAACAGGAGGGGAGCGAGGAAGCATTGAAAAACTATATGGAAAAAAATAGAATATGTAAAAGACAAATAAAAACAGCCAAACTAGAGACCGAGAGATTAATCGCCAAAGAGAGTAAAACTAACCCTAAAATGTTCTTTAATTATATAAATGGTAAAAAGTATAAACCTGAAGGTGTCGGCCCCTTACAGAGTAATGAGGGGGTAGTTGCTGAGAGCGATGAGGAGAAAGCAAAGCTACTAAATATCTTTTTCTCCACTGTATTCACTGAGGAAAATAAACTGTCAGATGAAATGCAGAATATAAAACTAAATTCCCCATTAAAAATGTCCTGTCTGACCCAGGAAGAAGTAGAGCTGCTTAAAAAGATTAAAATAGACAAATCGCCAGGAATGGACGGCACACACCCCCGTATCCTAAGAGAATTAAGTAATGTCATCGACAGACCCTTATTTCTGATATTTAAGGACTCTATACTGACAGGGAGTGTTCCACAGGATTGGCGATAGCAAATGTGGTGCCAATATTCAAAAAGGGTCCAAAAACAGAGCCCGGGAACTATAGGCCGGTAAGTTTAACATCTGTCGTGGGTAAACTGTTTGAGGGTTTTCAAAGAGATGCTATCTTGGAGTACCTCAATAAAAATAAGCAAATAACTCCATATCAGCATGGCTTCTTGAGGGATCAGTCATGTCAAACCAATTTAATCAGTTTCTATGAGGAGGTAAGTTCTAGACTGGACCACGGCGAATCAATGGATGTCGTATATCTGGACTTCTCCAAAGCATTTGACACGGTACCACATAAAAGGTTAGTATATAAAATGAGAATGCTTGGCCTGGGAGAAAATGTCTGTATGTGGGTAAGTAACTGGCTCAGTGATAGAAAACAGAGGGTGGTTTTTAATGGCACATATTCAGAATGGGTCACTGTCACTAGTGGGGTAACACAGGGGCCAGTATTGGGCCCTATTCTCTTCAATATATTTATTAATGATCTTGTAGAAGGCTTGAACAGTAAAATATCAATTTTTGCAGATGACACTAAACTGTGTAAAGTAATTAACACAGAAGAGGACAGTACACTGCTACAGATGGATCTGGATAGACTGGAGGCTTGGGCGGTGAAGTGGCAGATGAGGTTTAACACTGACAAATGTACGGTTATGCATATGGGAAGGAATAATGCAAGTCACCAGTACATACTAAATGGTAAAATATTGGGTAACTCTGACATGGAAAAGGACCTAGGAATTTTAGTGAACAGCAAACTAAGCTGTAGAAACCAGTGTCAGACAGCTGCTGCCAAGGCCAATAAGATAATGGGTTGCATCAAAAGAGGCATAGATGCCAGTCATGAGAACATAGTCCTGCCACTTTACAAATCACTAGACCAGAGGTGCACAACGTTTTCTGGTTAGGGGCCACATTGCCAGACTATATCAATGACGAGGGCAAATAAAATTTAAAGGGGTGTTAAGAACTAAAATACTGTATTTATGGTATATTGAACACACAGTATATACCATTAATGTCTAGATACAGTTCCAGGACTCCCATCTAATGGGAGAATACATGAAATATACATGTGAGCAGCCACAATACATAGACATACATGTCTGCCTCCAGATGGTTGGGGGCCACATAGAATGGTATCAAGGGCCGCATGTGGCCCCCGGGCCGCAGGTTGTGCACCCCTGCACTAGACAGACCACACATGGAGTACTGTGTACAGTTCTGGGCTCCTGTGAACAAGGCAGACATAGCAGAGCTGGAGAGGGTTCAGAGGAGGGCAACTAAAGTAATAACTGGAATGGGTGGACAACAGTACCCAGAAAGATTATCAAAATTAGGCTTATTTACTTTAGAAAAAAGACGACTGAGCGGAGATCTAATAACTATGTATAAATATATCAGAGGTCAGTACAGAGATCTCTCCCATGATCTATTTATCTCCAGGACTGTGACTGTGACGAGGGGACATCCTCTGCGTCTGGAGGAAAGAAGGTTTGTACACAAACATAGAAGAGGATTCTTTACGGTAAGAGCAGTGAGACTATGGAACTCTCTGCCTGAGGAGGTGGTGATGGTAAGTTCAGTAAAAGAGTTCAAGAGGGGCCTGGATGTATTTCTGGAGTGTAATAATATTATAGGTTATAGTTACTAGAGAGGGGTTGTTGAGCCAGGGAGTAATTCTGATTGCCTGTTTGGAACCGGGAAGGAATTTTTTTCCCTAAAGCGGGGAAAATTGGCTTCTACCTCACAAGTTTTTTTTTCCTTCCTCTGGATCAATTTGTAGGAAAACAGGCCGAACTGGATGGACAGATGTCTTTTTTCGGCCTTATAAACTATGTTACTATGTTACTATGTATGTTACATATTTAGTTTTATTTACATTGTATCACCTGTGTTCTAAAAATGGATTAAAATTGAATCTTTGCAATAAAAGATGAATGGGGTCATTTATCAAACGGGCGTAAAGTAGAACTGGCCCATAGCAACTAATCTAATTCCACGTTTCATTTTGACAGCTCCTTTGGAAAATGAAAGGAGGAATCTGATTGGTTGTTATTAGGGATCAGCGAATCGACTTTGGATCAAACATCCGAAGTCGATTCACATAAAACTCCATATTAGAATGTATTGGCTCCCATGAGCTGAAGTTATTACTTCGCAAAGTCTCGAAGGTTTTTTTCAGTGGAAATCAATTTATGAAGTTAATACTGAAAGTCTTGTGAGACTTTGTGAAGTAATAACTTCAGCTCATCGAAGCCAACACATTCTAATACTGTACAGAGCTCCGGCTCTGTACAGTATTAGAACGAAGCTTTATACGAATCGACTTTGGATGTTTCATCCGAAGTCAATTCGCTCATCCCTAGTTGTTATGGGCAACTAAGGCAGTTATACTTCACAGAAAAAAATTACTGTATGAATCGACTAGGATAGGTATATGAAACTTTATCACTGAGCTAATTAAATTACCCTTAAAACGTCACTTTTATTGTATTCATTTAAAATAATTCCCTCATCAAGATAGAAAGTAATTAAAAAAAAAAAAAAAAAAACAATCAAATAAAAAGGACAAATTTCACAGTATGAGGAATTTATCAAGGAATATCTGGTGGTGTTGCCACAGGTGTGGTCACTTACGGTTCTGCTGCTTCTTGAAAGTGGGGATATTCATGTAGCCCAGTTTCTTATGACCGTTTGGATTTCAGATACTACTGTGCTGCTGGGTCTTGCATCACCCGGGTTGAATGCAGTAAGAAAGTGTTGTTACACTGCAGGCTCTTGAGGTATCCGGATGAAATAAAAATGATATAATAATAACATATCCGCTTTTCAGGCAGTTGGGATTTATTTCCCTATTCATCTACAATCTCCCTGCCTGAAAGCAGAGTAATCGCCCCGAAAGGGGCGGCCCCACTTATCGGTGGCTTTCCCTTACCTTAACTGTCCAGTTAAGTACAGTTAAGGTGAGGGAAAGCCACCGATAAGTGTGGCCGCCCCTTTCGTGGCGATTACTCCGCTTTCAGGCAGGGAGTAATGTGGCAACACCACCATATATCCCTTGATAAATTCCTCATACTGTGAAATTTGTCCTTTTTATTATATTGTTTATATTTCTTTCATTACTTTCTATCTTGATGTGGGAATTATTTTAAATGGGTACAATAAAAGTGATGTTTTAAGGATAATTTAATTAGCTCAGTTCTACTTTACACCAGTTTGATAAATTACCCCAGAAATCTTTAAAATTTCTGTTATTTCCTATGAAACAACTAAATGATTAAGAAACATCGAAATGCCATTTTGAATACTTCGAGGGGTGCATTTTTAATAGGGTTTAATTGTGGGGGATTTTTCTAATATATAGGCCTCTCATAGCCACTTCAGAGCTGAATTAATCTCTAAAAAAAGTTTTGGACATTGTCTTGTAAATTTTGATAAATTGCTTCTAAAATCATAAGCCTTTTAATGTCTCGTAAAAATAAAAGTGCATGTAAAAATGATGCCAACATGAAGTGGACCAAATATTAATTATTTACTATTTGGGGAGGCATAGCGATCTGACAAAAAGTAGATAAATTCAAATTTTATAACAGGCAAATTTTGATTAAAATTTGGAATTTTTATCAATACAAATAAAATTTATTGACCAACATTTGCCACTAACAGAAAGTACAACATTGTTACAATCTCTTGGATAAGTAAAACATATTCCAATGTTATTACCACAGAAAATGAAACATGTCAGATTTGAAAAATAAGGCTCTGTCTTTAAGGCCAAACTGGCCCAGGCCTTAAGGAGTTAAATGTATTTTGCTGAATTTTACAAATATAGACCTATTTTTGAAATATTTAGTTCAATGAAAATAAAATGCATTTTGCATTTTTATGTAGGTAGTTTTTTTGGTAAATATGTTTTTCCAATAAGCCTGAAACTGCCAAAATAAATAAACTAATTTAATTTTTATAAAAATCACAGGATGATAAATACTGGTGCTAAAATAGCCTTCTGTTAATAATTCTATATACTTGCTTTCCATTATATGTGGTTTGTGCTTTTCCACATAATTAAACCTTTATTGTTGCTTTGTTCCTTGCTTGCAATCACAGTCAATTGTCTTCTTTTTTTAAAGGCCAAATTTACCATGCAATTACAAGATTTACAAATATACGTTAGGTAAAGTGGGTGGCCAATTTTAATGCCTATTTTCCTATGCTCTAAATACAGCCAGAATTCATGTGGGGTTTCTATTATGTTGAAAGACAACATTTACATTAGCTTTAACGTATTATTTGGAATAATCTTTAGAAGAATTAAAACGTTAACCGAATTTTTAAATGTCGTTGGTCATTTGACTACTAATTTGATTGCAGGTTTGCTTCAATGTTTTCTTGATGACAATTGGGACTATTCAGTTGGTTGTACTGTCTCATTTCCTATTGTCTCAAGCCACCAAATACTTTGTTATCTGGACCATGTGATGAGTGTTGTTTGGGATCTAAATATCAGTGGTTTTCTAAGCAAATCATAGTTTATTCTTTACTCATCAGTTATTATTTTGATAAGCCAAAGTGAACATTGTCAACTGATTATATTCAAGTAAATGGGAAACTGTGTCTAGGTTACAACACATATTGAATACATATTATACACAGCTAATAAAGGCTACATTTGACATATGACAGATGAAGACTGTTCATTTCGACCCTTATTTATCAAAAAGGGACAAAGTTTGTCTTCACATTTGTCTATTTATGTAAAGGTAATTGTCCATGCGCCAAATTTATGATATGTAGCACTTGTTAAACTTATAGCACACAGTGCTTGTTAAATTTAGCCCAGGCTATCACATTCTGACTTATTCAGCAAGAGGAATGCAGTTGAGATTATTTGTCCGGACTTTTCCAACCGTCTTAATGATTAATAAAGCAAAAAAAAAATCAACGTATGCCATAGGAGCGCCCCCAAGACACTTGAATTTTTTTCAAACTGACTAAGTGGGCATAAAAATGGCCTGTGTTTAGAACTGGTATTTTGGAGTGCTGGGGTTCTATGCCAAACGAGACCAAGGACAATATCTGCAGTGTGTTGTTTGCATGTTCTCTTTGTGTTTGTGTGGGTTTCCTCTACCAAAAAGCAAACAACTGAATCTTACAACCACAAGGACTTACAGAAAGGAAAATGCCAAAAAGCAGATATTGTGTATATGCAATGGATGTACATTTGTTAAATACATTGTTATACTTGATGGGCTTAGATATAGAGGATCTATTCTCAAAAATGTGAATTTTACTGAATACTTTAGCCAAATAAAACATATGTTTTTATGTCATTGTTTCAAGCACAACAGAAAGCTGACTTGGGCAATACAGTTTATAGTGTTTCAGGTTAATTACTGTTTGGAACAAAAAGTAGATGTTTGATATTTGTATGACATTATGACTCATTTTGATTTAGTTATTTCTCTGGTTTTCACTTCTTGGATTCTAAATAGTGGTGTCCATTCATCAGCCATTGGCAGTATTCCCTTCCACTGCTTGATCATGACAAACCGCATGTCTGAAAAGCTGGTTCTCTGAGCTCCTTCTGTATTGACTACAAAATAACATTGCACCAACAGATACTTTTGACTACCGTCTCATTTATATACTTTAACATGGAAATACTCTGAAATTTACTGATTATAATTTAATCTCCAGGATTTATTTTATCCTAGGAAAATTATTTTAGTCAGTACGCTGAAAGTGGTAGTGCTTGACTTTTGCCATTTGTATGTTATGTTAGCATTTAAGCTGATTAAATGTAGAATGAAGAATAATTTGTTATAAAGCAGACCTTTTAATATCTGTTCACTCTTAATTACAGCAGTGCTTGTTATGAAATGTAAAAACAAATTCAAAGTGATATTTAAAAAGTGATGGCATGTAACTAGTAAGTTACATCACTTTCTTATCAAGGAGGACCCCCTACTGATCTTGAGAAGGTAGACGAGATAGCACTAATTTAGCAATGCAACTCCTTGCAGTGTTTTACACATTATTTCATAAATTCAACAAAGCATTATCTGGTGCTCAAATCCTGAAACCAACTGTCCTAAAACAATATGTCTAGTCATAAAATCCTGTAATGAATAGAGATATAAATAACTCAAAATTTCAATTGGGTTTGATTTTCAACTGAAATCGAAAGCACTCCAATTGTGAAGTCCTGAACATTTGTGTATGACACTGTAGTCTCCTAGGATGCAAGTTGAAATTTTACAATTTTTTTTGTAGAAGCTGATTAATTCAGAATCAATTAATTCATCTCTGGAAACGATCCATTTTAATTGAGTCCAAAAGTTACCAAACTGTATGCAATTTTGGGCACAATAAACTGAATGATCAGATGATGCATTCACTACCAATATGAAAAAATGACCATCTTTAAGGGAATGTATCATCAGATATATACTACATATTTATTTTTTTCTATTGAAAACATTTTACATTTTTGATACTATATTTCTTATGTGACAATATATCATGTATATGAAAAATATTCCCGCTTTTGTACTGCTAACTAGAGCAGTTACAATAGGCACAAATATGACTTTCAGCTTAGTTGTCCCATTGTGGGACAAAACTTAAAGGTAAGAAAAAAAGTGTTTTACAAAATCTAAAAAATAAAAGTTTCAAGCAAAAAACAAAAAATGAACCCTCACACAAGACCATTGGAAGAAAAATAAAAACAATATGTCTCACACAAAATGGTGTTGCAAAAAACACGATTTTGTTTTAAAAAAAATGTTTTGTGTAAAATGAATAAAACATAAAACATTATATAAAATTGGCATCTCGGTGATGTACTGACCAGGAAAATAAACATGTAATTTTCCCCACATATTTATCCTGCTTCCGAAAAAGCAAAATGAAAAGTGACCAAACAGATGTACTGTATCTCAAAATAGAACCTATGATGATGGCAAATCATCTGAAAATAAGCCATCCGACAGCTCCATTGAAACATAACGCATGTCAGAAAATGTCTGTACTAGTACCCAAGAGGCTGTTCAATAGCACCATGGCACCGATAAATGAATCCATCAAAATTTACTTTGTAAAAGTCAAATGACAGTCTTTTCCTTCTGAACCCTGCAGCGTAAACAGCAGTTCATGCCCACATTTATGGCATTTCAGCCATTTCTGCCTCTGTAGTTGTCAATGACTTATAAATCACCAATCTACGCCCCAAATGCACATGATCCTTGTTCTCTTCTGAGCCCTGCTGTGTTGAGTGTTGCCATGTTCAGGAGAAAATGGGTAACATATTGTGAGATGCATTACATACTATTACCCCTTGTGAAAATAAAAAGTTGGGGCTAAAGCAACATTTTATTATAAAATATGTTATTTTTCATTTTCATGGCCAAGTGTTTCTAAATTCTTTGAAACGCCTGTTGGGCCAAGGTGCTCACTACACCCCTTGAAAAATTTCTTAGGGCTTGTGGTTTCTAAATGGGGTCATTTTTTGAGGGCTTCCACTGTAGGGGTACCTATGGGTATCTTGAAATAAAACATGGCACCTGAAAATTTCCAGTGAAATTTTCCCTCCAAAAGCCATATGGTGCTCCTTCTCTTCTGAGCTTTGCTGAGTGCCCATACATTATTTTACGACTTATGGGGTGGTTATGTATTCAGGAGTGTAGTTTCCAAAATGGGATCACTTCTAGGGGGCTTCCACTGTTGGGGTATCTTAGACTTTTTTACAATACAACATGGCACCTGAAAATTATTCCAGTGACATGTGCCCTCCAAAAGCCATATGATGCTCCTTCCCACACAGCAAATTATGACCACATATAGGGTGTTGCTATATTCAGGACAAAATAACTAAAAAACTGTGGGGTGCATTTTCTCCTGTTACTCCTTGTGAAAATGAAAAAAACTGGGACTAAAACAACACATGGAAAATCTGCAAAAAAAAAGGAAAATTTTGAAATTTCACCTCTATTTTCTGTAAAATCCATTTTGAATAATTTAATGTGTGTAGTTTCTAAAATAGAGTCATTTATGGGTAGTTTCAATTATGTAAGCCCCGCAAAGCCACTTCATAACTGAACTGGTTCTTTAAAAATTGGGTTTTGGAAATTTTTTTGAAAATTTTAAAACTTGCTTACAAAATTCTAAGATTTCTAACGTCTTAAACATAAAAATAAAATGACATTTACAAAATGATGCCAACATAAAATAGACATATGGTGAATGTTAAGTAATAACTATTTTATGAGATATCACTGTTTTAAGACAAAATTTCTATACAATTCTATAAAAGCAATCTTAGAATGGCTTGGATAAGTAAAAGTATTCCAGAGTTATTGCCACATAAATTGACACTTGTCAGATTTGCAAAAATTGCCCTGGAACTTAAGATGAAAAGTGGTGCAGTACTGAAGGGGTTAATGATTTAACTCCTTAGATGTTGAAGTCAATAGTAACCACAGCATCTAAGTGGTTTCCCAGGAAAGTGAGGTAGCTAGCTGGGTAACAGTTAGAAAGCGTGTTAGAGGGAAAAGTGCCAGGGAGGCTAGCCCTGATCTGACACACCCCAACAAGTTTGCAAGTTTGGCAGATGAGGGGGATGTTACTTCAGGGAGAGCACTGCTGCAGCCGGACACTTCCTCTGCCAGTCAGGGGAATGTCAGCTCCAGTAAGCAGGGGGCCAGGAGAGCAGGGCAGGCCAGACAGGTGCTGGTAGTGGGCGACTCCATTATTAGGGGTACAGAGAGGGCAATCTGTCACAAAGACCGGGATCGTCGGATGGTGTGCTGCCTTCCAGGCGCTCGAGTTCGGCACATCGTGGATCGGGTTGACAGATTACTGGGAGGGGCTGGAGAAGATCCAGCAGTCATGGTCCATATCGGTACCAATGACAAAGTTAGAGGTAGGGGGAGTGTCCTTAAAAATGATTTTAGGGATCTAGGGCATAAGCTTAGGGCAAGGACCTCCAAGGTAGTGTTTTCCGAAATACTGCCTGTACCACGAGCCACACAAGAAAGGCAGCGGGAGATTAGGGAGGTAAACAAGTGGCTCAAGAACTGGTGTAGGAAGGAGGGGTTTGGGTTCCTGGAGAACTGGGCCGACTTCTCTGTCGGCTACAGGCTCTACCATAGGGATGGGCTGCACCTCAATGGGGAAGGGGCAGCTGTTTTGGGGGAGAAGATGGCTAGAAGGCTGGAGCAGTGTTTAAACTAGGGACTGGGGGGGAGGGTAACTACATTATAGGAGGGGAAGATAGTGCAGATAGAGACCTGGGGCAAGGTAATGGAACTGGGGGAGGAATGGAAGGAGGAACTAGAACAGATCAGAAGGAAAGGTGTAGGGTAAGAAATATACATCAACCTCTTAATTGTATGTACACTAATGCCAGAAGCCTAGCTAATAAAACTGGTGAACTGGAATTAGTGATGTGTGAGGAGGACTATGACATAGTGGGAGTAACTGAGACATGGCTGGATGATAGCTATGTCTGGGCAGTTAATGTACAGGGTTACAATCTTTTTAGAAAGGATCGTCAAAACCGGAGAGGGGGAGGGGTCTGCCTTTATGTAAAGTCATGCCTAAAGCCCACACTCCGGGAAGATATAAGTGAGGGACATAAAGATGTGGAGTCACTGTGGGTAGAAAAAAATGGAGCCAAAAACAATAATAAAATACTAATAGGGGTTTATTATAAACCACCCAATATATCAGAGACCACAGAAAATCTACTTCTAAATGAAATAGACGAGGCGGCAAATCATAATGAGGTCGTTATTATGGGGGACTTCAACTACCCAGATATAGACTGGGAAACTGAAACCTGTACATCTCATAAAGGAAACAGGTTCTTGGAAATAATCAAAGACAATTACCTTTCCCAACTGGTTCAGGACCCCACTAGAGGGACGGCCATACTGGACTTAGTATTAACCAATAGACCTGACAGAACAACAGGTGTGCAGGTTGGGGGACACCTGGGAAACAGTGACCATAACATAATAACCTTCCAATTGTCATTCAAAAGAGCGTTTCTTCAGGGAGGAACAAAAATACCACACTTCAAAAAAGCAAAATTTAGCCAACTAAGAGAGGCCATAGGCCTAACTAACTGGGACAAAGTCCTCAAAAATAAAAATACAGCCACAAAATGGGATATTTTTAAAAGTATCCTAATATCTAATTGTGAGAGGTACATACCATATAGGAATAAAATAATAAGAAACAAGAAAAAACCAATGTGGATAAATAGAACTGTAAAGAAAGCAATAAATGACAAAAAGAAAGCATTTAAATCACTAAAACAGCAGGGGAGTGAGGAAGCATTGAAAAACTATAAGGAAAAAAATAGAATATGTAAAAGACACATAAAAACAGCCAAACTAGAGACCGAGAGATTAATCGCCAAAGAGAGTAAAACTAACCCTAAAATGTTCTTCAATTATATAAATACTAAAAAGTATAAACCTGAAGGTGTCGGCCCCTTACAGAGTAATGAGGGAGGAGTAGCATAGAGCGATGAGGAGAAAGCGAAGCTACTAAATAACTTTTTCTCCACTGTATTCACTGAGGAAAATAAAATGTCAGATGAAATGCAGAGTATAAAAGTAAATTCCCCTTTAAAAGTGTCCTCTCTGACCCAGGAAGAGGTGCAGCAACGTCTTAAAAATATTAAAATAGACAAATCACCAGGACCGGATGGCATACACCCCCGTATCTTAAGAGAATTAAGTAATGTAATTGACAGACCCTTATTTCTGATATTTAAGGACTCTATACTGACGGGGAGTGTTCCACAGGATTGGCGCATAGCAAATGTGGTGCCAATATTCAAAAAGGGTCCAAAAACAGAGCCTGGAAACTATAGGCCGGTAAGTTTAACTTCTGTTGTAGGTAAACTGTTTGAAGGTTTTCTGAGAGATGCTATCTTGGAGTACCTCATTGAAAATAAGCAAATAACTCCATATCAGCATGGCTTCATGAGGGATCGGTCATGTCAAACCAATTTAATCAGTTTCTATGAGGAGGTAAGTTCTAGACTTGACTGCGGCGACTCAATGGATGTCGTATATTTGGACTTCTCCAAAGCGTTTGACACGGCACCACATAAAAGGTTAGTATACAAAATGAGAATGCTTGGCCTGGGAGAAAATGTCTGTATGTGGGTAAGTAACTGGCTTAGTGATAGAAAACAGAGGGTGGTTATTAACGGTACATACTCAGATTGGGTCACTGTCACTAGTGGGGTACCAAAGGGGTCTGTATTGGGTCCTATTCTCTTCAATATATTTATCAATGATCTTGTAGAAAGCTTGCACAGTAAAATATCAATTTTTGCAGATGACACTAAACTGTGTAAAGTAATTAACACAGAGGACAGTGCACTGCTACAGCAGGATCTGGATAGACTGGAGGCTTGGGCAGAAAAGTGGCAGATGAGGTTTAACACTGACAAATGTAAGGTTATGCATATGGGAAGGAATAATGCAAGTCACCAGTACATACTAAATGGTAAAGCATTGGGTAACTCTGACATGGAAAAGGACCTAGGAATTTTAGTGAACAGCAAACTAAGCTGCAGAAACCAGTGTCAGACAGCTGCTGCCAAGGCCAATAAGATAATGGGTTGCATCAAAAGAGGCATAGATGCCCGTGATGAGAACATAGTCCTGTCACTTTACAAATCACTAGTCAGACCACATATGGAGTACTGTGTACAGTTCTGGGCTCCTGTGAACAAGGCAGACATAGCAGAGCTGGAGAGGGTTCAGAGGAGGGCAACTAAAGTAATAACTGGAATGGGTGGACTACAGTACCCAGAAAGATTATCAAAATTAGGGTTATTCACTTTAGAAAAAAGACGACTGAGGGGAGATCTAATAACTATGTATAAATATATCAGAGGTCAGTACAGAGATCTCTCCCATCATCTATTTATCCCCAGGACTGTGACTGTGACGAGGGGACATCCTCTGCGTCTGGAGGAAAGAAGGTTTGTACATAAACATAGAAGAGGATTCTTTACGGTAAGAGCAGTGAGACTATGGAACTCTCTGCCTGAGGAGGTGGTGATGGTAAGTTCACTATAAGAGTTCAAGAAGGGCCTGGATGTATTTCTGGAGGGTAATAATATTACAGGTTATAGTTACTAGAGATGGGTCGTTGATCCAGGGAGTTATTCTGATTGCCTGACTGGAGTCGGGAAGGAATTTTAGTGAAGAGTGAGGAAAATTGGCTTCTACCTCACAGGGGTTTTTTTGCCTTCCCCTGGATCAACGTGTAGGAAAATAGGCTGAACTGGATTGACAGATGTCTTTTTTCGGCCTTACAAACTATGTTACTATGTTACTATGTTACTATGTTAGAGTGAGAGGGCTCCCTCTGTCAGCCATCAAACACATTCAGGCGTTGCCAATGTCTGCAAACAGCAGCTACGGTTCCCATCAAGGCCCTCAAGACTGCCCTCTGTGCATGCCTATTAAGCCAAAGACATAGCCTGATATTGTCAGACTATATTCTAATGAAAGCATACTGCACTGCACCACATAAGTAGCAGAGTGTATTATGGAAGATATTGGAGAATTGCATGTCAAAGTCCCCTTGTCGGATGCATAACTGTAAAGAATTAAAAAAAAAAAGTATTTTAAAAAATCTCCAAGTTTAAACACACACATACCTTTTCCATAAAAAATGCTATGCAATAAAAAAATTAGAAAATAATAACTTCTCCATATATTTATTATCACTACATCCGTAATGACCTGAACTAAATAATCATCATTTAATTTGTCTGAGAACACAGTTAAAAAAATGCCAAAATTGCTGTTTTTTGCCTAAAAGCAATAAAATCTTATGTGCCCCAAAATGCTATCAATGAAAACTCCAAGTTGCCCCACAAAAATCCTCCCACAGTTCAGTAGAAAGAAAAATAAAAAAGCAATTAGTTGCTCTCAGTTGTGTGAATTGTACAGAGGTCACATGATGCTGGCCACATCATGTGACCCATCTCCTGGGCCCATTTAAACAGGCAACCTGCTTGCCACAGGTTGCCTGTGATTGGTCCTATAACCTTCACCAGCGTTTTGTGTACTATTCTGACTTCTGTATTGACCTCGACTTTGAACTTGACCTCGTCCTTGCATCTCCCCTTGTACTACGTGACCTCTTGGCTCCTGATCTCGGCTAGTATTTAACCTTGTTCTCGTGTTACCCCTTATACTGATGTTAGCTTACAGGGCTATACTATTCCCTGAAATGTGACAAAGAGTTAATAAAAGTTAATTAATGAGTTAGGTGTACCCCATAATGGTGCATTCAAAACTACAACTTGTCAAACAAAAAAAAAACACAAGCACTGATACAAGCTACATTGATGGAAAAATAAAAATGCTATAGCTCTTGGAATGTGATAATGAAAAAATGAGGAAAGATTACGTGGTCACTAAGGTGAAAAACAGGCTGGTCACAAAGGCGTTAACTGGATATTACAGGTAAACTGTTTATTGTGATGGTGATATCTGCTATGTGGAAGTTGGTATGTACAGTATCAATTGATTAACATTACAGCAGTTTAAAAAATGATGTCTTATTTTTTAGTTAGAATAATTACAAAAAAAGTTACAAAGCTGCTTTCCTTTAGGCTACTTTCACACTTGCATTGTTAATTCAGGTACTGAGATCCGGCAGAGGATCTCTATACCTGAATTAAACTGATCCGTTTTGATTTTGCACATCAGGATGCATCAGTTCAGTTAGGATGCAGTTGTGTGAAATCAAAACTGAAGAAAACTGATCAGGCACTAAATACCTTGAAAGTCAATGGGTGACGGATCCGTTTTTTTAGGCTACTTTCACACTAGCGTTAGCACGGATCCGGCACCTAAAGGGTGCCGACAGATCCGTGCTAACGCTATACATGTGTGGAGCCGGAGCAGCGCTCCGGCCCCACACATGACACACATTAAAACAACACACAGACTACATACAAACAAACATACAGACATACATACAAACATACAGACATACATACATACTCACATACTCCCGGGACGCCGGCAGAACGTCTTCACGCGCCTCCTGCGCGCAGTGATGACGATTCCCCACAGCGCCCTCTGCTGGGCGCAGTGGGGAAACGTCATCGCAGCGTGCAGGAGGCGCGTGAAGACGTTCTGCCGGCGTCCCGGGAGTATGTGAGTATGTATGTATGTCTGTATGTTTGTATGTATGTCTGTATGTTTGTTTGTATGTAGTCTGTGTGTATGTATGCCGGATCCGGAATGACCCCCCAATGGAAATCAATGGAGGACAGATCCGGATTACTGGTGTGTCCACACCAAACGGATCCGTCCCCATTGACTTCCATTGGGGGTCATTCCGGATCCGTCTTGGTGCGGATGCCTGGACCGGAGAGCAAACCGCAGCATGCTGCGGTTTGTTCTCCGGTCTGAAGACGGAACGGAATGCTTTCAGGAGCATTCCGTTGTCTTCAGTTCAGTTTTGTCCCCATTGACAATGAATGGGGACAAAACTGAAGCGTTTTTTTCCGGTATTGAGCCCCTTTGACGGAACTCAATACCGGAATTTAAAAACGCCAGTGTGAAAGTAGCCTTAGTCTCATAAAAAAACTGATCCGTCACCATTGACTTACATTGGTTTCAGTACCTGATCAGTTTCTTTCAGTTTTTATGACCGGACACAAAATTACAGCTTGCTGCGGTTTTGTGTCCGGTCACAAAACTGAAAGCTGCCTGAACTGAAGACATCCTGATGCATCCTGAACGGATCTCTTTCCATTCAGAATTCATGGGGACAAAACTGATCAGTTTTTTTCCGGTATTGAGATCCTCTGCCTGATCTCAATACCGGAAAACCACAACGCAAGTGTGAAAGTAGCCTTAGGGCTCGTTCACATCAGCGTTATGCTTTCCGTTTGTGTATTCCGTTATAACATGGTTATAACGGAAAATAACGGAAACCATAAGACGGAAGTCAAAACGGAAGCCTTTAGAGGCATTCCGTTTTAATCCGTCATAATAGAAGCCTATGAGAATCATAACGGATCCATTTGGTTCCCGTTATGCAAAACGGAAAACAAAGTCCTGTCGACAGGACTTTGTTTTCCGTTCAGCATAAGGGAACTCAGACGGATCCGTTATGATTCTCATAGGCTTCTATTATGACGGATCAAAACGGAAGCCTCTAAAGGCTTCCGTTTTGACTTCCGTCTTATGGTTTCCGTTATTTTCCGTTATAACCATGTTATAACGGAAAACACAAACGGAAAGCATAACGCTGATGTGAACCCACCCTAAGTTGTCTAAGTGACTTTATTGGGAACTCTAGGTTTTCCTTATCATGAACCTTTGTTCTTCATCAGTAAATTAAAAGAGCATTTTCCATAGATGTACAGAGGAGTCCACAACAAAATTAGCCTGCCTCCAGCGATAGTATGACAAGATGAACGAGCAAGGGGATTGTTTTTTTTTTTTTTTTTAATTACCCATAAGTCAGAAAAGATTCTGAAAGTGGTCCCTGTTCAGGTCTCTGCATCTTTGGAAAAGTCGGATTATGTTGGCTGATACTGCTTGCAACTCTTCAGCAGTGTTGGTGCGGATAGTGTTTGTGATGTTCTCCTTGAGTTCATCCAGGGGATGTGGATTGTTAGCAGACACTTTCTGTTTTAAAAATCACACATGGACAAGTCTTGTAAACATAGTGGCCATAACCCCTTGCTTATAGTTTGCTCCTCCGTAAACAGTCCACGAACCTGTGCCCATGTGTTCCCTGAATTCCAGTATGTTGCCCCATCTTGTTGGAAAAAGCAGTACGTTTTTCTTCTGGTGTTAGTTGTAAAACTGTTCAGAGACGTCCAGGTAAATTCCAGTATTCAAAGTTGATTTGAAGAAAATTGGGCCCACTATTTGGGTTCCTGACACTGCGCAACAGACACCAATATTTTGGCCGTAAAGTGGTGTTTAATGAGTCAAATGGGGATTCATTCAGTACCTCGCATTTTAGGAATTTCTATGACCTTATAAATGAAACCAAGCTTTATCCATCATGAAGTACAGCACTGAGTCAATATGTCTGTCACCAATCATAGTCAGCAACCAAGTCCAGTAATTTAGGCATTTAGCTTTGTCAGACTCTTTTAGTTCCTACACACACAGTATTCGGTACGGTTTCAGGCTCAGAGATTTCAGCACTTGTTAACACGTCGATTAACCAACTTGCTGGGACAGTCTTTGAGTTGATTTTTGGTGGCTACTTGCAATCCGGTGCTGAATTTGAGGAACAACTTCTGATCGTTGGAGGCCTGATCGTTGGAAGCCTCCATTTCTTTATGTTTGCAATAGAACCAGTATGCTGCCATTTCCAAACCAGACTCTGAATACATTGTTTTTTGTTGTTTTTGGTGGTTTTGTTCCTGGGTACTAAAGGTTCCTGGGTACTAAAGGTTCCTGGGTACTAAAGGTCTCTTGAGTTTCCTTAATTGATCTGCTTTACCCATAGCCTTAAAACTGAATAATAAATCAGAATTAGTTGTCCATAGCAACCAATCAGAGCTCAGCTTTCAGTTCCTACAGAGCTCTGAAAAAAATTAAAGCTGAGCTCTGATTGGTTGCTATAGACAAATAAGACAGATTTATTATCAAGCAGTTTGATTTGGAGATATTGGAGGCGGGCTACTTTTTCGTGGGCCACCCTGTATTAAATCTGTGATTACTTAAAGGGGTTGTGTCACCAACCATATTTTACATTTTACAAACCAGCACTTGGATCTGAACACTTTTGTAATTGCAAGTTAAAAATCTAATATAATCATTGAACTATTCAATAAAATGTATATTTATAGCGCCACCTGCTGTTTATTCTTTTCCTTGTTTTTTGTCCATCTGACTATGCTGGTCGAACGTGCTCAGTTTAAATCTTCTACTGCCACCAGTTATATGTTCTGTAAGCCATGGCCTCTTACTAGGCCATGTAATATCAACATACATCGGTCAAATGGCCTATCTAATGGACCCGAGCTGCAATACCAAGCACAGCTGATATACGATGTGTGGCCCTGTATTTGGTAAGTGCCCAGGAGGCTCCTGCGCTCAGCAGAGCTCCGGTGAGTACCGCAGCTTTCCAAAACAGCTGATCGTCAGGGGTGCGGGACTCAGACTCATGTTGATGTGATATTGATGACGTATTCTGTGGATTGGTCATCAATATTATTTCCTGGATAATTTCTTTGAGTGAATGTAGGAGCCTTCTATCCACTGCACAGCTTCTAGCAATGGCTGCCCAAAACAGCCAATAGGTGGGGGTCCTGGTATCGAACCCCCACTATCTGATATTGATAACCTATCCTGATTGGCTATCAATATCTAAGTCCTGGAAACCCCTATTTAGTGTAATTGACCAAACTGCATCTCCCTGTACCTCTGCCTTCTTATGGAACATTATGCTTTGTTTTTGTTCATACTGAAGCCAATAAGAAACTATGTGTCATTAGATAATAACATAATAACAGAGATATTTTTCTGGAGGATATCTTTGTAAAACTATGTTATATGGAGGTACCAAATACCAGCACAATGAGAATCTACTCTGTAGTATTGAACTGTGTAGTACATGAGCCCATAGACTCTATTATTTTAACTGTTTTTTTTTTCGCAACTAAATCTTACAGAAAGATAAAATAGAATCTGTGCCTAGTGCCCATAGTATTTTCTTATAACAATGTTAAAGGTAAAGAAGACCCCACCATGATTCTATCTGGTTAGATGTAGCACAGTTTAGACTGTGTTCCGTCATGTTTCTGTCCCATGTTTAAAGTGGACCTGTCATCGCTCCTGGCCTGTTTGTTTTAATAGCTTCATGCATTCCTCATGTAATAACCATTCTGGAGCATCTATTCTTATGACTCTATGTGGTGCCATTCTTTTATTATTTCTACTTGAAGTTATGAATGAATTGCTAGCAGTCTGCAGTAAGGGTACAGAGGGTTGGTAACAAGTTGGGGGTATGTACCTGCACACTGGCAGCACTGATTGGATAGAGTGAGTTGGTGCAGGTACACACCTCCAACTGGTTACCACCCCTCTGTACCCTTACTGGAGACTGCTAGCAATTCATTAATAACTTCTAGCAGCAATAATAAAGGAATTACCCAACATAGAGCCATAAGGATAGTGTCACGTAATAGGTAGGGAATATTGCAGCTCTGAGCTCCACCCACACCACTATCCCTACCTACTTGCACAGTCCGTCCTACCTGACGGTGCGCAACTGGACGGCGGTCCCTAGCTTACGTAAGTGCATTGCCTTGCAGGGGGGCTACAATGGGGCAAAACAACAGACAAAAGACAGACAACACAGAAGCGTAACCGTTACCAGGCCGGGTCAGATACCGAGAAGTCAACAATCCAAAAAGCAATTAAAAATTGGAACAAGCAAAGCCAATATCAAGAGCCAGGAGGTCGCATCAGTACAAAGGGATATCACAAAGTTGAGGTCGAGTTTCAAGCCGAGGTCAAGGTCCAGGAGGTCGCGTCAGTACAAAGGGGTATCACAAAGTCGAGGTCAAGTTTCAAGCCGAGGTCTAGCTCAATAACAAAGTAGACAAATCCAAAAGGTATGCTAGTGAGGCAAAGACCAATTACAGGCAACCTGTGGCCGGCAGGCTGTCTGTTTAAATAGGCCAGACTGATAGCTCACGTGACGTGGACAGTGTCAATTGACCCTCGTCAGGAAGAATTACACAGCTGAGCGCTGCTCATCTACATCGGAGCTCACATCCTTCTTTGCTCGTTTCCATGGGTGTGGAGGACGCCGGCCGTGCTGAGGAAGCATGCGCCGCCGGGTCCTCCCCACCCCCTTGTTACCAGGGAGATGAGGACGCCAGCTGCGTACGATGCCGGCTCCTCCACACTTTTCACCAGAGGTATACTGGCGGCGCTGCAAGGAGGGAACGCACAGCTGGCTCCCCATTACAGATAGATATTCCAGAATTGTTATTACATAGGGGATGCATGAAGCTATTAAAATAGGCATGTCAGGAGTGGTGAAAGGTCCTCTTTAACGTATACACATGACAATCATTTGTTATGTGCTTTTTGTCACAAAGGGGACTCAAAGCAGAGGGTTGGTTGTGAAGATGGGTGAACTCCCTGGGGTGCCGGTGGCTTCTATATAGATACTCAACCCCAACATGCAACACTCTCTAGGTTCAATTTGAGAGGAAGCCAATTCACCTATTTTTTGGGGTAAGGAAGGAAAACGGAGTACCTGAAGGAAACCCACACACACTTGGGGAGAATATACAAACTCCATGCAGATTTTGTGCTTGGTGAGCTTTGAACCCAGGACCCCAGCATAAGTGCTAACCATTAAGCCACCATGCAGCCTCTGATACATGTTATATAGTGGCATTTCTCAACATAGGGTTTTATTGTAAAAAAAAAAACATTATCTGTTAGCGTATATGTTTTTGATGGAAAAGCATAGTGTAATACGCTTTTGTATGTAATTTTTGTCCCAACGTATATGTTAAATGTAGGGCAAAAATGTGAACAGCCCCTTAGATGTGGCTTTTAATTCAGAAGCTGTGGGAGGCTACAGCTCTGAAGTGGACTGCAAATAACACAGCTGCTCCTTACTTGTGAAATACACGGAAACAAAGGTTACTTTCTGGCTCACCAGCTTTACCTCCTTTCAGCTAAAACAATGCACTAACACAATAAAAGCAACATGCAAGCAGGGATCATTTTTTCACAGCTGTTCTAAAACAACAAATAAAGAAAACATACCCTGTCTACACACTGCTTAGGAATATGAAGTTTCTCTAGTACATTGTAAGTGTAAGCGCTCTGAGGTATTTTGGTTGCCAGCCAAACACCTGCACCTTGGGGGTAGGGTAAATGAGGTTGATCTGAACATAAAGTTCACCAAAGATGACGATTTCTTTGCAAGATCAGCAACCTCATAACCCAAGAGTACAACTCTGAAAATACACGTCATGTTGATAAATTGGGGCTTTGACTGCCCCGCGAACTCAGTTATTTCAATAGGATACATATTTTAATACTCTTTTATGAACTGTGCATGTTGTATTTTATAGAATGAAATATGAAGTATGCAATATTAGATGGATGAGACAAATTATAATGCTTAATATGAGGCAAATTCAAGATACAAGTCTTTTGGTGCCTATTGTAAAATTATGGCTCTAGGAGAGTATTGGTTCTCATTGAGGAGTTCCAAGTGGTGTACGGAGACTCACAGACAATGCTCCATGGGAAAAAATTATGAAAATTAGCTCCCCTCCAGAATGAAGAAAACTAATACAAGACAAACCAAAGGCTTTTTCAAGGAAGAGACACCTACCTATAGGCAACAGTTTTGGAGTTCTTACCCACCTGTGAATACAAAGCAGGGTACTGATTTGTTGTATGAAACACCTTTGCAACTCTGTTCGGGTTCTGGTTCTTATTGAAGATATCGGGGTGGTGTATGGAGACTAAGGGCGGGTTCACACTGGCGTTAGGGAAATCCATTATAGGTTACATTATAACAGAGTTATAATGAAATATAACGGAATTCTAGGACTGAACGCAAAATGAAAGCCTTTAAGAGACATTCCATTTTGCTCCGTCCTAATACATGTCTATGGGACCAAATAACGGTTCCGTTTGTTTCCGTTATACATGATGGAAAAATAGTCCTGTTAGGCCACAGTGTGGCAAGGGTGGTGAAGGGGGTGTGTCTAGATGCAGCGATAAATTTATCTTTATTTACGCCAGTTTTTTTTTTTACGTAAATGAAGACAGAAATCTTGGCAACTCTGAGCTGTTGTAGATTTCTGGTTAGGCGCACGGACTGCAGAAGGATGTGCATTCACCTCGTCATAAATTAGGCACATTCTCTGGCAGCTCAGGGGTTAGGCGCAGAAAGCGATAGTCTTGATAAATCTTCCCCTTAGTGCATAAAGAAATAAGTACTTTCACAACAAATCACAACATTTAACTCTTGGCAGTGATCCCCTGGGTCACTGCACCAAAAAAAGTGTTTCTAATGAAAAATGGAGCAAAATTGCAGCGTGTCTGCCAGTTCTCAAAATTGATCATATAATTAAAATATTAATAAAACCAATAAAGTTGAGGTGAATGCTCCCATGAACAAATTTGGAAGGGGTTTTTCCTTGGACTCAAGCTAAAAAAACATAAATACAGCTCAGCCATGTGTTCAGGGGCATACGCCATGGTGCAAGAGTTCAGCTTGGGCCCCCCTTCGCTTTGTGGCCAGGGGCAGGGAAGCATATAGCCTTCGTGCTGCCTTAGGCTAAAATTAAA
This sequence comes from Rhinella marina, assembly GCA_900303285.1. Taxonomy (NCBI): domain Eukaryota; kingdom Metazoa; phylum Chordata; class Amphibia; order Anura; family Bufonidae; genus Rhinella; species Rhinella marina. The sequence goes on from ONZH01020087.1 coordinate 27,106, forward strand.
ACTGTACCAAAACTGAAAGTGTGAATCCAGCCTTAAGATCTCCAGGCTTCACACTACCCATTTTTGGTGGTTCCTGTTACAATCAACAAGTAGCGTCAATAATTACCTGGTAATCTGTAGTGATAAAATCCACCATCAACATTTCTTCATGGATGATGTCACAACCCTATGCCAGTTTGGTTATTTTAATGTCAGTAAATGAGTCATACAGAGTAGGTGTTTTGTTCACAAAATATTTGACATTATAATTTATTGGTTGAAGTCATGAAATTCCAACCTAAGAATAGAAGCTACCGGTATATAACTATAGATATTTCAGATAAACGTAGTTAGGCATTTTTCTCTACAACAGATGTCCTTTTTGTAATGGGAAAAAGCTAAAATAGTATTCATGGAGAACTGAAAGTGTAATGTAAAAGAAAAACTATCTTAAAAATAAAAAATACCACAGAGTTCTAAGTCAACAGCACTGACCTAGTTATGAACTCATATGCACACTTTCCAAAAGGAAGACAAAAAGAAATCAGGTGTGGCTTGTTCAGTGATCGAAGTGCTGGTGAGTGACATAGAAAATACACCTTGACAGCATTAATTGATTACAACTTTTTGTGTTTGCAGCACAGGTGGTCCTTGTCCCCTGACAAACTGAAAAATATCGGCCTTTTCTATGAAATTTCTTTCCTAGAAATGACAACCTTTATTTTTTTTAACATTATTATTAAACTTTTATCCACAAGTATCAAGTACACAAAATGTACCCCTCCAACTTTCCATTATATTAACAATTTAGCTGAGGGTTCCTTTTTAGCTTATTCCTCTAATTAATCGGTACTGTCAATGGTCTGTGTGCACCAGCATCTCATCCCCCCCCCCCAAGGGCACGACTGCCAGAGTGTGGGTTGCTTTGCTGGTCCCATATCGTATGCCTCTTCTGCCTCCTGCCTACTAGTTTGCTCCCTTAGGGCGTGTGCGTTCTCTATGGTTCTTATAGGGCCAGCTCTCACACAGCCTAATTGTTCCCAAGGAAGTGACTTCTGGTCCTTTTAAGCACAGTGTCCTTGACAGTGCTTGAGCAAAAAGGTTCTTAGCTTATTTTTGTCGCTGCCTGTTCATCATGTTAATCCTGTTCCATTTGTCTGACCTCTGCCTGTTAATCATATTGGCCTTGTGCTACCTGCCCTGACCTACTGCCTCTTTATTGGATTGAAAAATCTTTGTCTGCTTTGATTTTGCTCTTGTCTGTCCCCTTGTACCATGCACCTGTCACGACAGGAACAAGGGGGAGAAGTGCAGCCTGACTAAACCCCGCCTCTGTCCCTGCCTATTTGCCACACCCAAGGCTAAAGGTCCAGGGGGAGCAACTGGACGGCAAACCTTACTCTGCTACGTGAGGGTGCAGGGAAGGGAGAACAACAAACGGACAAGGAAACAAACAGACACAATAGTAGAATAGTCAGGCAAACAAAGGTCAAACCAGGAATGTACGTCAGGATCCGAGGATGAGGCAAAAGCAAGGTTGAGGTCACAAGCAATAGATCAGGTAATACAGCAGGTCACAAGTAGAAATACGCACAGCAGTGCAAGGAAAGAACTTCAATAACAGGCAACTTGTCAAGGCAGTTGACATCTTTAAATAGCCCGCCCTGGATCATGTGATGTGGCCAGCATCACATGACCTGAGGCGGAGCATTGCTGCCAAAACAATATGCAAAGTAGCCATGTGGTGTGATCAGCACCACATGGCTAAAAACCCAAAAGATAATTAACTGATGAAGTGCTGGCTGACCAGACCAGCACTTCAATTCCCTACAGCTCGTCTCTAGGTGGGCGGAGAGGTCCGGCGGCGTTGCGTGGAGGAAGCGCGTCGCCGACCTCCCGTTACAGCACCTATGTCTCCTGACCCACCAGGGTCAGCTGTTACTAAACAGAGACTACTACAAGAGGCATGATGGTTGTTCTGTAGTAAAGTCCAGATACTTCTATAAGGGTAAAAGGGTGAAAACAACGTAGATAATATTCTTAGGAGTAACCTTAAGTCAAATCTGTTCAGTGACACAGTGACACTGTGGGTTCACACTCGCTGTATTACAATACTAACACCTCCTTTATTTCCATGTAGACCCACTGGACAACATATCATTTCCTCCTAGATAGGTCTGGATTAGAGATGAGTGAAGTTTGAAAAAATTTGGGTCAGACGATTCACAGAGGTTCTTCAAGAAATTTGATTTGTTCTGAATTAGTTTGACACAAATCATGATAAATCTGATATACCCGGGCCACTCTGCCTAATTGTATGAATCCCACTTGGTGGCCAAATCTCAGTGTGAAGGCTTGGAACTTAAACTGCAGGGATATGCAGGGAGAGGGTATCGCTGTGTGCATTACGTTCTAATGCACCCACATTCATAGTTAATCCATTCTTTAAGTAGTGTGCATCAGGGGAACCAAGATTCACAGCTAATCCTTTCTGTTAGTTGTAGAATTACTGTTCATCAGTATTACAGGTCTATTTTATCACCGTAGACTTAACTGTACAGTGTCCCAAGAGTCAAGTAGTGGCTTCATGACAGAGTGGGGACATTGGCAGCAGCAGTAGTGGCCCCATGATGATGGGGACGATGGTGGCAGCAGTGGCAGTAAGGCTTTGTTAGCATCACTGTTTATGTTCCCATTCTTCTGATCCATCAGAAGAACATAAAACAAAAAAAAATCCCGTATTTTGAGCATGTATAGAGCCTTTTTCAGACCGTCAGTATTTTGTCAGAGTTTGCACCAAACACTGACTCAAAGAATGTATTAGCTACGATGAATTTGGGTTGAGTTGATGGAGTGATTTGTGTGGTTCATTCCAATAACAAGCACTTCGCCCGTATGGCAATAATCTAGCTGCCATGTTTGATCCAACCAGTAAGTTTGACCCATCTGGTTTTAACCCAAATACATGTTGAAAGCAAAATACCATTAAGTTCATAGTATGAAGGGATCCTGGACCTTATGGAAGGACCCATATGGGCTACAAATTTGTTGCACTACACAGCGACATTGAATTGAGTCCAGTTGGTGGAGCAATTTTTCTGGTAATATTGTCAATAATGATGAAGACTAATTTTTTTGGCTAAAAGAATGTATTAGCTGCGATAAATTTGGGTCAAGTTAGTAGAGTGATTTGTGTAGTTCATTCCGATACCAATGACACCAGGCTAGGACTGGCCCACAGGGGTACAGGTGAATCCCCTGGTGGGCCCCATTGTTTTTCACCCCCTGCACAAACGGCACATGAGACAGTAGACTAACTACACTACATATACTGTAGATAGGCAGCGTACAGCCCCTCAACCAGCCTCATATAAAGTTCATATAAAAAAAACTGGGTAGCATATTTAAAAAAAACAGCCAGTGTATTTTTATAGACACATTCATGTGGCTGAGATGACATAAGTACAGAGGCAGGACAGCCAGTATCTTCATTTCCCAGGGACCCACCTTCTCAAAGTTGTTACATGGACCCCCATAATCAATTATTTTGTAGTGTCTTGCTTCTGTCTGCTTCTCTCTGAGCAGGTTATATGTATCTGTATGGTTGGCCCCCAAAATAGACTTTACTGATAGGCCCTAGACAGTCCAGTCTGACACTGAACGACACTTCTCCAGTATGTCAATAATCAATAATAGCATGTTTGATCCATCCAAGAAGTTCGGCCCATCTGGTTTTAACCTAATACAAGGAGTTATTTGACCCCAGGCATTCCGCGACCAACTTCCTTGAGGGCCAAGTGTCGTTCAGAACTAACTGTTCTGTGATTCCGTTACATGTCTGGGACTGCACATGCGCTGCACTGAAGGGATCGGCGTGTGTCTACCCTTTGCCTGCAGATACGGGTTACCTGCCCAACGTTGTTTGTCATAGGGATCGGGGATCGTAACACTGGAGCAGACTTTTTTATTTGGTAAAAAAAATTTGGTAAAAGACAAATTTATTTACTAAAAGAATGATTTTTCAGATAAAAGAATAATTTTTCTGACAAAAAAAAGACTCATCTGTATGTAGAATCAATTTATTCGCACTGCCCACAGGGTGTTAAACAAGACCTCTCTGAAACACTAAATCACAGTAACTGTTCAGCTAATAGAAGTGGTTAAATATCATTGTGGACATTCCACAAACAGTAGAATGAGACAGGTGTGTCACCCCAATTTGTGAATCAGGGCCTAAGAGAATGGCTTATCTATTAATCAATGTGGACACGCCACAAACAGTAGAATGAGACAGGTGTATCAATTTGTAAATCAGGGCCTTATAGAATTGCTTATCTATTAGACAATGTGCCTCTCTATAACAGAACGGATTAAGTATTAATGGTGCAGCAAGTGAACTAGATAAACGTGCCTATATATCAGACCATCTGTTGACAATGAGTCTGATGCACAGTAAGTCTATGTATAACAGAACAGATAAAGAATGAATGATGCAGCAGGTGATTGAGATACACAGGGCGATTAAACTGAACCTGCACTGTCCCTGCAGTCTCCCTATGCTCTCCCTACAGTATCTAAAAACTCTTTCTATGATCTTCCTACACTGTCCCTGCACTATCCAATATTCTATAATTAAAAACTTTCTAACACGCTGTCCCTTCTCTTCGATTCGCTCAACACTAGTCTAGATTCTCTTTCTTTTACCCCAACCTCCCACCTATACTTGCTCTTGTTTTGTCCTTGTTTTACTTAATGGGCACAGCCAAAGCTGAGTATAGGGAGAGACATGGCAAACACTCATGCGCTAGGGACAGTGTTTCTGCAATAATCTAGCAACCATGTTTGATCCATCCACCATGTTTGGCATCTGGTTTTAAAGAGGTTTTCCAGGATTGTACTACTGATGACTAGAGTTGATCGAATCCTAAAATATTCGGGGATTCGGAATTCGGCCCGAATTTTCCGCGGGATTCGTGGGTTCGAGCCGAATCACGAATCCCATTAAAGTCTATGGGAGACCCGAATATTTTTGCAGGGGCCAAAGGTTCTGCACAGTCAAGTTTGCCCCAACATGTGAAAACCTCAGAAAAAGATGGAAACACCTTGGAAATGGATAGGAAACACCAGGGGCAGCATGTAGGGATGCCTCTGAGGCTCCCTAATTCCACCATTTTTTCTAAATCTGGCCAATAGTCTGGTGATGACCCCAAGGCAATTTTCAGGGACACGGTAATGGTGACCCACTTAAAAATGCTGCCTGACAACCTGGCGGTGAACCCCTGATTGTCTGTCTTTCAATAAGATTGCAATGTAAAGCATGGTGGTGAGCCTCAGTATGACTTTTTGGATGGAGATTGCATGTGGTCACGTACTCCCTGGAACCCCATAGTTACCCCTTCTCTGATGTGCTACCCCAGAACATTCTCTGCCCCAATTCGCAAGACCTTTTGCAGTCTCAGTGTGCTGACAGTGGGGATTTACCAGTGTTGTCTGAGGAGGTGGTGGACAATGGCGAGACACATGTGTCGGGGGGTGAGGTAGTTGAAAGTGAAGCAAGTTACAGTGGGGACTCCTTGGGGGGACTTTCTCATGATGGGACAGATTCAACTTGGGTGGATCAGGCACAGGAACAGATCAATTTTTTTTTTTTTTGTGTTTATTTAACTTTTATTTAGCACAAATAACCACAGAGATATTTATTCATTCTCTTCGCTGCGCAGTCTGGCGTTGGGGTTCATCACTTTGATGGCGAGCTGTGACGCTCTCTCCACAATGGTCTTTCGGTTCTTTGAGGAGACGTTGTGGGCGATTTCTGCACAGAAGGACTTGTTGCTCATCAACAGAACCTCGAGCTCCTTGACATTGTGGACCAGGAATTTGCGGAACCCTGTGGGCAGCATGTGTTTGGTCTTCTTGTTGCTACCGTACCCAATGTTGGGCATCAGGATCTGCCCCTTGAACCTCCTGCAGGCTCTGTTGTCAATACCTCTGGGTTTACGCCAGTTACGCTTAATCTTTACATAACGGTCTGATTGGTGGCGGATGAACTTCTTCGTCTGCTTCTTGACGATCCTAGGCTTAATGAGGGGCCGGAGAGCCGCCATGATACCGGTTCGGAGCGTCCGCCTTCTCCGCAGACAGCCCGAGGAAGAGAGCGGAACAGATAAATTTTAAGTGTGAGGCAACATCAGCACCACAACCGCTTGGGAGAGGCAGTGGGCATTGTGTTTAGAAAGGCTGATGGGCTTCCGTCAGCACTGTGTGTATAGAACCCCATGGCCTTTCATAAAAAATTTGGTTACAAAGCCGCATGACTCTTGAAAAATTGTTTTTAGAAAGCCGGATGACTTTCCTGAAAAATTGTTAGTAGAAAGACGGATGACTTTCCTGAAAAATTGTTAGTAGGAAGCCGGATGACTTTCGTGAAAAATTGTTGCATATGCAACTCAGATGAAGAGGAAGAGGAGGAGGAGGAAAGCAATCAATTTAGGAGGTAGCCTGAGGTGGGGATGAGAACTGGGGGGATATCCATGACCTGTTCATCTTGATGAACGTGAGGATGTCGGCGTTGTCGGTGGACAGGCGCGTCCGTTTGTCCGTAATGATACCCACGGTGGCACTAAAAACCCTTTCAGACAGTACACTTGCAGCAGGGCAGGCAAGCACCTCAAGAGCGTACTGCGCAAGTTCTGGCCACCTGTCCAGCTTGGCCAGCCAGTAATTATATGGCGTGGAGTTATCGGTCAGGACGTTGGTATGGTCCACGACATACTCCCTCACCATCTTGCGGTACTGTTCCGCCCTGCTCTGCCTGCCCTGTGGCTGTGTCGTACTGTCTTGCTGGGGTTTAAGAAACTTGGCAAAAGCATGGAATAGTGTACCCCTGCCCTTGGCGCCTACACTGACTTTCCCCCTCCTCTCCTCTCCAACTTCAGCCACTGCAGTCCGCCCCCTGTTGCTCGACTGGTCTGGAAAGGCCTGTAGCAGTTTCTGAACCAGGGCCTTGTGGTAGAAAGTGACTCGGGTGCTCCTTTCCTCCACGGGTATAAGTTGGGCAAAGTTGTCCTTGTAGCGTGGGTCAAGGAGGGTGTACACCCAATAGTCATTGGTGGATAGTATCCTCTTGACCCGGGGATCACGACAAAGACAGCCAAGCATAACGTCTGCCATGTGCCCTACTGTCCCAACACGCAAGCCTTCAGCTTCCTCACTTAGCGGACTCTCCTTCTCCTCCTCCCCCCCTTCCTCCAACCCCAATTCATCCTCCTCAGCCCATACCCGCTCAACAGGTAGCATGGAATCACCCCCTGATGCATGGTGGCCAAGAGTTTCTTCCTCCTCCTCAGCCTCCTCCTCAGTTTCGCGCTGTGAAACTGACAACAGGGTGCTCTCAATGTCACTGTCTTCCCCCACCTCCTGTGACACTGCTGAATCCTCTTAGGATCTTAGGTTCCTCAAGGAGTTCTGGATGAGGCACAACAGAGGGATGGTGACACTGATGATGTGTGCATCACCACTGACCATCTCTGTTGCCTCCTCAAAGGGACCTAAGACCTGGCAGATGCCAGCCATCCACGTCCACTCCTCAGCATAGACATGAGGAAGCTGACTGGCCTGACTACCACCTCGGGGGATCAGCTGGCAGTCTACAACTGCCCTGCGTTGTTGATACACCCTGGCTAGCATGTGTAACGTCGAATTCCAACGCGTGAGAACGTCACACAGCAGCCGGTGAACAGGGAGTTGTAGCCGCCTCTGCACAGTCCTGAGGGTCGCGGCATCGGTGGTGGACTTGCGAAAATGGGCGCATATGCGCCGCACCTTGGTGAGCAACTCACTCAACTGGGGGTAGGTCTTGAGGAACCGCTGGATCTCCAAGTTGAGCACGTGGGCCATGCATGGCACGTGAGTCAGCCCACCAAGATGCAGAGCCGCCACCAGGTTACGCCCATTATCGCAGACCACCATTCCTGGCTGAAGGTTCAGCGGCACCAGCCACACATTGGTCTGCCCCCTGATGCCCTGTAAGAGCTCTTCAGCCGTGTGCCTCTTATCCCCCAGGCTCAGCAGTTTCAGGACTGCCTGCTGCCGCTTCCTTACCACAGTGCTGAAACTGCTGGCCATCGAGGAAATGAGACTTGACGATTGGGGCATCTCTGCCACTTTGGAGGAGGAGGAGGTGGAGGAGGAGGTGGAGGTATAATGTGCCGGAGACACACAGACGGAACTATGTCCCGCAATTCGTGGTGTGGGTAGCACATGTGCAGCTCCACAATCGGTCTCTGACCCAGCCTCCACCAGATTGACCCAATGTGCCATGAGGGAGATGTAATGTCCCTGGCCACCGGTACTCGTCGACGTATCTGTGGTCATGTGGACTTTACCACAAACCGCGTTTTTGAGAGCGTGGGCGATGTTCTCAGACACATGTCGGTGCAGGGCGGGGACGGCACATCGGGCAAAATAGTGTCGGCTGGGGACAGAGTAACGGGGGGCTGCCGCCTCCATAAGGTTGCGGAAGGATTCTGTCTCCACAAGCCTGTACGGCAACATTTCCAAACTAATCAGCTTGGCGATGTGCACATTTAGCGCTTGCGCATGGGGGTGGGTGGCTGCGTACTTGCGCTTGCGTTCAAATGTCTGCGGTAGAGATAGTTGAACGCTGCACTGGGACACATGAGTGGAGGAGAGGGAGGGAGATGGAGCTGGAGGGGTCCTTTCGGGGCTGGAGGCTGCAACGTCCTGGCTTGGACGAGACACAGTTGCTGGACTAACTGTGTCAACATCACCAGCTGACAGAAGTGCAAACCATTTGGTGGGGTGTTTTCTCTCCAAATGTTTGCGCAGACTACTAGTCGTCAGGTTGTTGCGTTTTGAACCCCTGCTCATTGACATGTGGCACAGCTTGCACACCGCCAAACGAGGATCGGCCTCATCATCCTTAAAGTACTCCCAAACTAAGGAGTGGCGCATAGTATGGGCTGGAGAGTGACCTCTAGGAGCACTTGGGGAAGTAGTGACTCGGCCCTGGCTTCTCCCTCGTCACAGTCCTCTGGCTCTTTCAACAGCTTGTGGTGCTGATGTCGTCTCACAGTCTGAACCACTGCCTCCAGTTGCCTCATCCACCCAAGTAGGATCTGTCCCCTCATCATCCCCCAGGTCTTCCTCAGACTCCACAGTGACATCCCTGACAACTACCTCCGACAACAGTGTCTCGTCGTCATCTTCCACCAGCTCCTCAGACGCCACTGCTAACTCCCCACTCTCATAACCCGGAGACAGCAAAAGGTCCTGAGAATCAGGGCATAGCAGCTCGTCCACTGGCACATCAGGGAAGTGGTGGCTGAAGAGTTCCATGGATAAATTTTGTCCGTGGGACATACCCCTAGAGGGTTCTGGCTGGGGAGAAGGAGGGCGAGTTGGAGGACAGACACCCTGGCTCAGAGAAGTCGACTGGCTGGATGAGGGGGCATACGAAACGTGGCTGGACGTGCTCTCTGCAATCCACTGAACCACCTCCTGTTGTTGTTTGGGGTCTGTCAGAGTTGTAGGACGCTGCCCTAGCAACTTCTGGAGTTGACCAGGCACCCTGACCTTACGTGTTTCCACTGTACCTACAGCAGCCGGCACTGTCACCACGCACACCACGGTCATCACCGCTGACCACAGCACCACCACGATTCCCACCTCTCCATCCACGACCACCTCTTCCACCTCTCCCAGCTCTTCCCCCTCTCCCCCTGACCCTGGTGTTCTCCATGTGCACAGTAGCAGTATTATATTATTATAATTGTAAAGATTCAATACGGTATCTACAGACTGTGAGGTATATAGCAGGCTGATGAAATTTTTTTCCCAACTCACTGCACCATGTATTACAGATCAGTGAAATTCCACGGACAATATAGATACGCAGGTAAAATTATTTTTCACACCTATCTCAAAAAAAAAATTTACGCAAATAAAACTGGAATCTACAGATCAATACGGTATCTATAGACTGTGAGGTATATAGCAGGCTGATGAAATTTTTTTCCCAACTCACTGCACCGTGTATAACAGAGCAGTAAAATTCAACGGACAATATAGATAGATATGCAGGTAAAATTATTTTCAGACCTATCAAAAAAAAATGTACGCAGTTTGCGCAAATAAAACTAGAATCTACAGATCAATACGGTATCTATAGACTGTGAGGTATATAGCAGGCTGATGAAATGTATACCCTAGTCACTGCACAGTCATGCACAGGAATATATCTGTTTACAGATGTATAGTTTGAGCTATGTGGCTGGACAAGGTGTACCAGGCACAGCTCTGCACAGAATACAGGCTTACAGCATATACTGAATTTTTCTCACAGAATCAATTAGTTTTTAAAAGACTGTTGGGGCTTCCTATCCTGCACAGAATACAGGCGTACAGCATATACTGTATAGTTTTCTTCACAGAATCAATTAGTCTTTAAAAAGACAGTTGGGGCTTCCTATCCTACACAGAATACAGGCTTACAGTATATACTGTATACTGTTCTTCAGAGTATAGTCTTTAAAAGGACTGTTGGGGCTTCCTAACCTAACTCCTAACTAACTGCTTGCTGCACACACTACACTAGCTAACACTGTCTGTCTCTTCTCCTTCCCAAAGCACAATGAGGCTGATGCTGCAGGTCCCTACCTTATGTAAATTTAGGTCACATGTCACTGCCAGCCAATCACTGCTGGGGAGGTATAGGGGCTGTTACATCACAGCAGGCGTTCCCACAGGCTTCCCTTTGATGCTGATTGGCTGAAAAAAACGGGCATTTCAAACTTGCAGTGATGCACGAATAATCACGAGTCCGCGCTGCCTCGGGATGCCGAGCCGAGCCGAAGCGGGCAATATTCGTGCGAATCACGAATATTGCCGATTCGATTCGCTCATCACTACTGATGACCTATCCTCAGGATAGGACATCAGTATCTGATCGGTGGGGGTCCGACACCCGGGACCCCCACCGATCAGCTGTTTGAGAAGGCACCAGCAAGTGAAAGGGGCTGAGCACGATACCAAGCACAGCTGTTGTACAATGTACGGCACTGTGCTTGGTGAGTGGGGAGAAGGTAGTGACGCTCGCGGGAGCGCCGGTACCTTCTAAAACAGCTGATCGGCGGGGTTTCCAGGTGTTGGACCCCCACTGATCAGATACTGATGACCTATCCAGGTCATCAGTAGTGCAATCCTGGAAAACCCCTTTAACCCTAATAATATTTAAAGCGAAATACCATTAGATTCATAGTAAGGAGGGATCCCGGACCTTATTGACTGATCCACTTGGGATTATGGTCATCCCAGTTATGAATCACTCAATGTTATTGTTTTTAGGAAGGTTTTCCCGCCTAAATGCTGTGTACCATCTCTGGTACCATCACACAGGAGGACAAGGGCTGCTGCATTCACGCTCTGGCTCCCCGATCCCCATTTTGGGGAGCTGGAGCACACCTTGATGACCACAGCATGTAAAGATTTAAAACACATTAGTGCCGGGTGTCTGCACGCGGTAGCAAGGCGCCATTTTTAAATGCCTGGCTGTCAACATAAATTTACTGTCAGCAGTCAGGAAAGGGTGAACTTCCAAGCCTTCACACTGAGATTGGGCCACCAAGTGGGAAGAATATGATTAGGCAGAGTGGTCTAGGTATCCCTGATTCATAGCTATTTGTTTCAAATTAATTTGGATGGAATCAAATTTCTTGATGAACTTCAGCGAATCTGCCAAACTGAATTTTTCAAAACTTCGCTCATCTTTAGTCATTGTACAAGGAAAGAATAGATATATTTTGACAATTACCTTTTGTGAATGGTGGATCCTGTCTTATCAATACACAGAGGTGATATCTCCTTAACCAGGGGCGGACTAGGAACTTAAAGTGGCCTCATGTTGTAGGTGGTTCCAAGTTGATGGAAGGCAGGGCCAGCAATACCATATTGTGGCACATTACACCATCCCAACAGAGCCAAATACCACAGTCTATCACAAAATACTACTGGCAGCACAAAATATATCCACAGAAACTTACACTGGCCGACTGTGAGGAGGACTCAGGCATCCCCCTGGCCCGAAACGTCCCTGTAGGGTCTATATGACCAATTCGCCTCTGTCCTTAACATTACAGTCAGGTTTATAATAATATATAACTGCATCTGCATCTGTACAGACCAAGAAGTGATGCCTATTATAGGACTTGGTGGCACTGCAAAAACTGTGCAGGAATTTATGGTTTTATTTAACTATAGATACTTAAATGGAAAGTTAAAAATAACATTACCAAAAATTCTTTAAAAAATATATTAAACATAAAAGTGTGATTTACACAATAGGTCATTTTCTGATGATACATTACCTTTAAGGATTTTACAGTGTCATGAGACACTGCAAAATATCTGCAAAATATCTGAGTTCATCCTGAGTAAACTAATTTCCAGTAGAAAAAGGAGAAATTAAAGGGGTTCTCCAGGAATAAAAAAAAAAAGAAAATATTTAAATATTATTTTATAATAAATATATTCACAAATACCTTTCATTACTTATACTGACTAGTTTTGTCTAGGGAGCAATCATTAGGAGAAATAAAATGGCCACCATCCTATCAGTACACACAAAATCTGTCCTAATCACACAGAAGGACAAGTTACTTCACAACACTGTGCTATAGAGTTGACTCATCCTCCTGTCTGCTCTCCTTGTCAGGGATTATGATCCTGAATACAGGTGAATCTCTGTAGGAATGGAGTTCATGAGGAGACATGAGAGGAAGGCGAGGTGTGGCTTATGAGCAGCAGCATTTGTATGTAGTCTCCATTACCACAGCAACACATTACCACAGTCTGTCCTGTCTGTTCTATCTAGTAGAGCAGAGAGGCAGCTCTTTACCTCAGTGTTGTAAAGTAACTTGTCTTCATGTGTGATCAGGACAGGTTTTGTGTGAACTGATGGGACTGCAGCCATTTTGTTTCCCCTGATGATTGCTCCCCAGACAAAATGAGCTATTATAACTAATGAAAGGTATTTGAGAATATATTTATAATAAAGTAATATTTAAGTATTTTCTTTTTTTTAATTCCCGGAGAACCCCTTTAAGAAGAGGAGCAAATAAAAAATGTGATAAACATAAAATAGGTGCTCACTCAAATTAAAACTAAATGTTCGAAAATCTCATAAAAAGCAAGAGACCAGACACAATTACCATTTTGTGTTTCATACCTTCATAAAATATTTATTGTGTGGAAAACAAAAGTAAAAGAATATTACAAATCTCTAAAGCTCATCTGCTCTTTATTATTGCCATTGATTGCAAACTTTGGGCTAGGACATCTTTTTTAAAAAGCTAACATTTATGATGTAAAATTGTATTAATGTATCTGCCCGTTGCTGCACTTTGTTGATGTGTTTCTTTTTTTTCTAATTTGGTAACATAAGGGTATTTTTGACCTCATCAAGAGGTAATTTTATGACTCACTAAACCATTTTATATTTGTACATTAGGTCAGTGATAGATTTTGCAATAAAAAAAAGTGACAAGATTGTATCTTACTGGCTACAAAATAGTTAATTTCAGTGTCTTAAAAGTGGTGCACCGCCAATTGCTGTATCATTTGCTTTTTATGACACAATACATCTTATAAAGTGAATATTAGTGATAACGTCCATTATGGAAGCAGTCAATAGTGTGCAGTAGGAGTGGTGAGTAAAGCACTGCATGCACTGTGATCTGAGTTTTGATAAGCGTGTTTGATTTGAGGTCTGATCTGGTGATTTGATATGGGGTCTGATCTGAGCATCTGATTTGGGGTCTGATCTGAGATCTGATATGGGGTCTGATCTGATGATCTGATATGGGGGGGTCTAATTTGAGGTCTGATAAGGGGGTATGTACTGGTACACACTATAAGGGGGTATTTTTTGCACTGCTGCACATTATAAGAGCTTTTTTGTGCACTGGTGCACATTATAAGAGGATCTTTTTTTCTTGGTACACATTGTAAGGGATTAGTTTTTTGCATTGGCACACATTATAAGGGGATATTTTTTGTATTGGCACACATTATATGTGGGTCTTTTTTTACAGGCATACATTATAAGGAGAATTATTACTACTGGGGACATTGGGGAACATGATTACTAGTATGGACACTATGGGAGCATTATTACTTCTGGAGCAAATGGGGACATTATTATTATTGGAAGCACTCTTAACATTAAGGGCAGATAATTATTTCTCAGTGGGACTGAGGCATCCTGCCACAGTATTAGCTCAGCAGAATTTTTGGATACACTGTTTACAGTACTATTAGTGTTAGGGACACTATTTGTTGAGTGCAGTTACTTTTTAGGGCACTGTGTGCCAATAATTATTAAAGAACTATCTGTGTGGTACTAGTATTTTCAGCCGGACAGTTTCTGCAGTATAGTATTGTAGAGCATTGTGGGCACAGTATTGGGGTGGCAGGATGGGGTATTGAACAGGTGGGGAGGATGATGGAAAAGCAGGAAACTAAGATGTCTGTTTGTCAAATTCTGCAGATACGAGAGATAGCTAAAATAAATGATCAAGGCGGTCTGGTCTGAATGGAGAAGATGAGGAAAGAGAACATCTACATCAGAGGAGACACTGGAGGTATGTGGTGTTGTATTACCCTGTATATTTTGTGGCATTGTATGTAATCATTTCCAAGTATGCCTTTAACAGTAGAAATGGAGAGAAGGTTAGGTGTGTACTTGTGTGCTAACAGATCGGCATGTCTTTGGGCATAACAGTAGGTGGTGGCAGAGTGTATTTGGGGGTGGACTGTGTTTGTGGTGCAATTTATGGTCAATTTGCATCATGAACTGGAAGTCAAGTAGAAATAGATTAATTGCAGATTCATCCATGTCATGCGCTGGGATGGTGCATACATGACAGATTTTTTTTTACTAATTCATAATTACTGAAGTTCTTACTGTGCTTTATGCTAACATATTAAGCATGCATAAGATAATGGAACTAAAGATAATTAAAAAAGCACCCAAAGTCATCTAAAATTCAGTGTCACATCCTCTGCACGTTGTGGTGCTTCTACGCAGCACTACCGGCTTCCGCATGCTAGGGTTTGTGTTGGGTATCCAGGAGAGCGAGTGTCAACCAGTCTGAGGTAGTGCTCACTCACTAACCATCCTAACATCACATGACCTGGAAGCGCATCCTATTTAAACAGGCCATAGGTTGTCTGTAATAGCTCTTTCCTTTGGATTACCTCACTATTCTTTTCTCACTGGATTGTTGCTACTGGACCTCTGACCTTGGCTTCTACCCTGACTCTGACCTTGTTTTACCCATTGGATTTGGCATGATCTCCTGGTTTGAGTTCTGGCAATTCCTGGTTCATGCTCTAGTTCTGATTCTGGTTGATTTGGATTCTAATAGTATTGACCTCACCTTGGTATGTTTTTTGGTTTTGTCTTTCGTCTGCTGCGTCATTCTGTGACTTGCCATCTGTTATTTTGTCTCCTTTTGTTCCCCTCCCTAGTTCGGGGCCCGCACATAATAAGGGAGGGACTGTCATCCAGTTGCTGACTGCCAGTTAGGGCAGATCGTGCAAATAGGTAGGGACAGGGGTACAGGCAAAGTTTAGGGCCTCACTACTCCCTATGTGGCATTCAGATAGATTGAGCAAAAACTTCTGGTGCTTTAATATTGATGGCTTATCATCAGTATCAAATTGGACAATACTGTCCTAGGTGTCAATTCACATATAAAACATCTCTGTATCTCTTTTGGCCATGTCCCTTGCACAGGTTCTGTTGAATACCCTGGAGAATGAACTCAATAAGTACTTTCTAGTTGTTTTATCATGCTATGTATAGTGTATGTTACAAGTTATGGAGTGCTACGCCATAGTTTGTGCTTCATTTTAGTACATCGTATGTTTGTGGGTGACAATTGCTTGTAAACAAAGAATTTTCAATATAAATAATAAATACAGGCTACATAAAATTGTTGTACATGTTGAGCTGACTCATAATAGCTGAACTTGAATTGCTAAAAACATTAAAAATCTATATCTTCTACTCTGGCAAAAAACATTGCAACTTTTTTGGAAATAACTTGTGAAACTTGGCCAAATAACATTTCAAGTATGAAAAACATGCTAAGTAGTGTTAAGCGAGCATGCTCGGGCGAACTCGCTGTTCGGCCAAGCATGCCGATGCTCGGGTACACTTGGTGTTTGGTCGAACACCGGGTGTACTCGAGCGCCATGCTCGAGTCCCCTCCCCGCACGCTAATTAATTAGTGTGCGGGGAGGGATGGCATTCAGTGTAATGCCAGTAGCCATCTTAGCTACTGGCATTACACTAATTGGCTGGCCGGGAACACGTCATCGGGTGCTATATAGCACCTGGTGACACGTGACGGGCCATTCTTAGTCAGGGAGAGCTGCCGCAAGGAGGGACAGATAATGTAGGGATAGAGGCACGCTAGGCAGGGAAAGAATTTAAGGGGGACATTTAGGGACCTTTTTTTTTTTTGGGCACTTTTGTAAACCAGACACTTCTGAGCCTGGTTTACTCCCATTGACTTTAATTATGCTCGGGTGCTCGGCCGAGCACTCGAGCACCCCCTAGTGCTCGACCAGAGCACCCGAGCATATGAGCACTTTAGTGCTCGATCATCACTAATGCTAAGGAAATTAAGATCTTAGAATGACTTTTGAAATGTACGCTAGACGTTATCTTAAGGAGACAATTACCATGTAATTTGTAAATGGTTGTACAAACACATTAACATGTTTGTTTTGTTACTTTGAATATTTATGGTGACTTGAAAATTGCAGAACATACGGCATCATTCATTTTTGCTGTATGTAAATTGATATACCACTGTGTTGGCACACCACCTAGCACACCTGTGTGTTTTTTAGATTCTACTGATGCTTTTTATTAATACAAACAAGCCGAATAAGAATGTGTTTATGATAATTGCATTGTGCAAAAAGGAATACTGTATTCATGTTTCAAGTGTGAATGATCATATCCAAACCACTTCATACCTACACACCTGCATGAGTGAGTCATACTGGCATGGACTACTTTTTCAGGGTGTTCAGCTTTCAATACCTTTCCAAACAGATTTCTTTATTTTATACATTTTTTCTCTATAAAAATAATCCCCTTGACTTCTGTAGTCTAAGGTTATGTAGCATCACTTAAAGGGTTTCTGTCACCAGATCTGGGCACATTAAACAGGATGACATTTGCAATGTGCAAATGTCACCTGATGCCCAATCTGGTATTCTTTTTTATATTGGTTCCCCCGTTTTTGTTAAAAAAGCTCTTGATTGACAGGGCCAGGCAGCTTGCTCGATCTTCTGCTGGCCCTGTCCTCACTTCAAATCCCGTGCCTGCGCCGTGCGGAATAAAATCGGCGCAGGCGCAGTGAGTGGCGCTGGCCGCCGGGCTCCCGGCTACCTCACTGCACCTGCGCCGATGACGTCAGACTACACCCGGCTCTCTTCCGGTTGTAGTCTGACGTCATCAGCGCAGGCGCAGTGAGGCAGCGCCACTCACTGCGCCTGCGTCGATTTTATTCCGCATGGCGCAGGCGCGGGATTTGAAGCGAGGACAGGGCCGGCAGAAGATCAAGCAAGCTGCCTGGCCCTGTCAATCAAGACTACGGAGGCGTAACAAGAGGTAGGCAAACGGCGCTTACTAGGTGCAGGGTAACCGCCCCTTGCACCTAGTAAGCCTAATTAGCATAATATAAAAGAGCTTTTTTAACAAAAACGGGGGCACCAATATAAAAAAGAATAACAGATTGGGCATCAGGTGACATTTGCACATTGCAAATGTCATCCTGTTTAATATGCCCAGACCTAGTGACAGAAACCCTTCAAACAGATGTTTTTTATGCTAACTGTAATTGTAATATAATAGAAAATATGTGGCTCAATTGTATTTTTCTTCAGAGAATAATTATAAAGTTAATTTAATAATACATTTTTTAAAATGGTGTGTAGAGATATATGGGTAATGGGGAAAAGAAGCATGCTATTTCGTGAGAGGGAAGGTGGGCAATCCCAGTTGTTTCCATCCCCTTCATTACTGGGTGTTGAGAACTGGTGCACTTGCTAGAACCAAAAGGAATTGGTCTAGGGTTAAAGGGCTTTTCCAGAATTGGTGGCAGCTGACTCAGAGAATCCGAACAAGAAGATAAGGCAGGAACAACAAATCAGTCAAAAGAGGTTAGAGAAACAGGCAAAGATCAATACACGGACAGACAAATGAACAAAACACATCTTCGAAGGAAGTAGCAAGCTGGACAACCTAATTGCACCCTTCCATAGGTGAACTTGCCTTCAGTACCAAGGGTTGCCAGCCATTAGCTAGTGAAGATTAGGCCCTTTAAGAGCCAGAGGGAGGTCACGCACACAATGAGTATAGGATCAGGGGTTTTACCAGAATGCAAGCCATAGCCGGCATGGAGGGACAGGCAGACCCAGCGGCTTGGCCCACAGGGAAAAGGCAAGTCTGTGGCAACAGAATAGTTAAGCTAAACAGCAGTGGCTCACTGCTGTAACAAAATGAGAGTGACCAATTAATGTACTTCTCCAGACTTGTTCCCAGTGGTGGTGGTGGGGAAATGAAATTACTCTGACTGCATGGCTGTCCCTTCCCCCTTAAGGGCTCATTAATATGACTGTATTTATGTGATATGGATTTGGACCCATTCTTTTCAACAGGGTGGCAAAAGATGCAGACAGCATGTCTGAACGAGCCCTAAGTTGAGTTGGCAGATAGAGCCTTAGATAGAATACCCTGTTTGAACAGGACTAAAACAGCAATGCTTCCAATACTGCCCTAACGGTGGCCCTGTTTACAGTATGCGGTCAATAACATGTTTAAGCTTTGAAGCTGAGAGTTGCAGGCTTGTAGCATGTTTTTTTGACCTGAAAGTTGGCGGCAGGACTAATGTGGAGTGTTCCATGTGGAAGGACGGTGTGTACGTCAGGTGTGTAGAACAGTGGGTGAAACCAGAAAGGTAGCAATGGGCAGAAGCAGCTGAGAATTTCCAGAACACTGGTGACTGGGTCTGCAAGTTAGACAGTTCCATCATGCCAGAGGTCACAGAGATGGAATAGTCAGCATAGGAATCTTCAAGTTAGCCAGAGACAAATGTTCACTGAGAAACTGGGACAGTTCCAAAACCCTGATGCTTTCAGAGAGGAAGTGTTATAGCCCTGTCCAATAGCAGTTCGTTGACCAGATGTAATTGCAACTATAGTTGCAGTTTGACTGTTTGACTCTAACCTGTTAAAGTCCCATAGTAGGAGAGTCTGTGACTCTCCTTGCCAGGGTATCCATCTCTCCCACATCCCATGACAACTGTGAAGACATACATTACATGACAGCAATCCCTCAACAGTGGTTGCAGACATCTGGCATGAGTTTTAGCACTGAGTAGTCTGGAGCTCCTCTAAGCAAATCCCATTTCTGTGTTGTTTGAACATTTTGACACTTGTTTTCTATAAGTGAACATACAATATATGAACTTTTGCTGAAAGACCACACTACTGAGACTTTGAAGTCACTTCAGTAGCATTTTCTGGGATTCCATCTTTGATCTCTAAAATGTCACATATGGGCAAATGATGTTTTTATAGACGTTCAGCTATGCTGTTTTTATTGAATTTAGTGGATCAGTATGGATATCAAGATAACAGAGTTTATCAAAAGAAAACATGGCTTCTTACCATCATCTCCTGAACCTTTTAGACTTTGGCAGACTAAAGCAACTGCTTTCAGCATGGATTATTTGATTTCTTTTCAATCAATTGCTGTTAAGCCATCTTTGAATAGTGATTAAAATGCACACATAAACCTGAGGGCATACTATTAAATTATACAAAGGGAAAGTATGTACTTTGCAGTCAGCCATAAGTCAGAAGCCCTACCTATCTGGATCTACAAGGCTGACGTTATACACAGGGAGCAGAACATTGTATGGCGGTAACATTATCTCGTCTGAAAGGATGCACATTAAAATATGTCTCAGTAACTATAATCCTTCAAGATTAAGTTTCTGTTTATTGGTGGAATTAATTCATCAGCATGTAAAATGATTTGCTCATCTTGAAGATTTGTGCCAGGATTATTCAGACCAACTGGAAGCTTAATTGACTTATGTAACCCAGGTAAAGATCAGTGCCTGTTTCCCAGGGCGGTAGAGGTGAGACACAGATTGCATTAACTATAATGAAGATCACAGTGTTTTTCTATGTCTTCCTAAATGCGAGCCTTGATTAAATGACCATATTTCACGCACCATAAAACACACCAGACCATAGGACGCACCTACTGTAGGTTTAAGAGGCGGAAAATAAGAAAAAATATTTTTCATCAGACCCCTGATCAGACTCCCAATCTTCATCAGACCTCAGATCAGACCCCCAATCTCCTTCAGACCGCTAATTTTCATCAGACCTCAGATCAGACCCCCAATCTTTATCAGATTGTAGATCAAACCCCCACTCGTCATCAGACCTCAGATCAGACCTCCAAATCAGACCCCCAATCTTCATCAGACCTCAGATCAGATCCCCAATCTTCATCAAACCCTCAAATCAGACCCTCAATCTTCATAAGACCTCAGATCGGACCCCCAATCTTCATCAGACCTCAGATCAAACCCTCAATCTTCATCAGACCTCAGATCAGACCCCCAATCTTCATCAGACCTCAGATCAGACTCCCAATCTTCATCAGACCTCAGATCAGACTCCCAATCTTCATTAGACGCCCAACTCAGGCCCCCAATGTTCATCAGACCCCAAATCATGTCCCATAATCAGACCCCTAAACTTCATCAGACCTCAGACCAGACCTCCAAACTTAATCAGACCTTAGATCAGACAAACTAATAAATAAAATAAATTTACTTTACTGCTCCATGTGACACCACTGCTCTGGAGATCCAGTGTGCTATTCCTACAGCATGGCACTCTGACCTGACGTTGCACAGTGTCAGATCATAGTGCACGCTTACGTGCACTACACCCTGACAGTGCTGTCAGGACACAGCATGGCACCTGAAAAAGACCAGGGGGCAATAAATAAAGCAGACACGCACTATATTCACCACTGCCTGATCCTACTGTGTACTAATGAGCGCTTCCATAAGTTACCGAAGAAGAACTGATGGGTGTCCTCAGTAGCTTCTCCCCAAAAAAGAGCCCAGGCCCTAAAGGTTTCCCTCTCCATTACTCCATTATTCAAATCCTTCAAAGAGATTCTAATTCCACATTTCACCAAGGTCTACAATGCTTTATTACAGGGTAGTACTCTTCCCAGACAAACACAGGAAGCCTTTATAACTTTAATCCCTAAAGAGGGTAAAGACCCTTCAAACTGTGGTAGCTATAGGCCAATCTCTTTGCTAAATCAAGATCTAAAGATATGGGCAAAGCTCCTAGCCATTAGACTTCAACCAATCATACCATCATTAGCTGGCCCAGAACAGGTAGGATTTGTACAAGGCAGAGAAGGGAAGACAAACACAACCTGCCTGTTTCACGCCATTCACACTGCTTACACCTCAGGAGAGCGCTTAGTTGTCCTGGGAATTGACGCCGAAAAGGCATTTGACAGGGTCAAATGGTCCTTTATGAAAGCAGCTTTACACAGATTTGCCCTACCGCAGTCCATGATTCACGCTATACTTACCTTATACAAAGTCCCGCACGCACGTCTTAATATAAATGGTACCTTATCACCCACTTTTGAGATAACAAACGGAACACGACAGGGATGTCCCTTATCCCCAATGCTCTTCGTACTTGTCATGGAAACCCTGTTGCAGGATGTCAGGGAACAAGATCAGATACATGGCCTGAAAATAAATAATGATCACTTAAAGTTCCTAGCTTTCTCTGATGATCTACTTTTCGTGATCACTAACCCTGTAACTAGTCTCCCATATAATTCACAACTACTGACTGACTTTGGTCTCCTATCTAATTTTAAAGTAAATACCACTAAATCAGAGATTTTGAATGTATCTCTCTCCCCCACTATAGAAAACAAATTGAAGGCTAATACACGCTTCACCTGGGCCTCTTCATCCATCACCTACTGGGAGTCCGCCTCTCAAGAAACTTGTCTGATTTATATAACTTAAACTATTCACGTTTATTCACTTGTTTATCACATGCCTTGCTAACTAAGAGAAAGGAGTCGGGAGGCTTGGGCCTACCCGACACGTTCTCATATTATAAAGCTGTGCAACTGAACCGATGGTTGCAGTTGATTTCACCATGTGGAGAAAAAGATCCTTATGCCATACCACCCTCACAAAGCATTAACCCAGAGTTGGGAAACTTGTGGATTCCTAGCAACAGCCAGAAGACATCTTCACTGCAACATCCATTATTACAAGCACCCCTAGAGATCTGGAAACAAATGAGCCAGACCCTAGCTCCTAGTCCATCTCCTTTACTACCAATGTCCCTACTGCCGTGTCTCCTGCCAGCCCAGAACAGAGCTACAGAAGGCGTGTCGCATTTTCTGAAAACCCGGACAGTAGGGGAAGCTCTTAAAAACAAAACTACGCCTCCAATAGAAGAATTCTGAAAATACATCCCTTTAGAGACACCTGAGGTGACTCTATCCTTTTACTATGCTCATTTTAAACATATGTGCTCCAGAGTCTTAGCAACAACCAACACAGGGAGAGACCTCACTGCCTTTGAACAGCTGATTCTGACAAAACTCTCCAAAACCAAAGATTTCTTATCTGTACAAACATTTTATCCTTAATCCCACCCAGAACGCACCAGTTTTTCTGAGCACCTGGGAGGAAGAGTTAGACATCAAACTTTCAGACGCTGAATGTCGCTTTATACTTACCGATTCATAGGGGTTTTCTAGATGTGTACGCTTACAAGAAAGCCACTACAAATTACTATGTCGCTGGTACAAGACACCTGAATATTTATTCCTGCATAATGCTTCTGAATCAGATATGTGTTAGAGATGCCAAGGATCTATAGGCTCCTATTTGCATATCTGGTGGACCTGTGATTCAATTATGACCTTTTGGAAGAACATAGAGGCAGTTCTCCAAAAGTTTAGTCAGCCTGCCTTTCAATTACTACCTGAGATGATTTTCCTAGCCAGGCCTACTAACCACTATCGCCCAGCTAAGTCAAATCTCATCACACACCTCTTAGCAGTCGCTAAGTCCCTTATTCAGCTACATTGGTTACAATCTGTACCTCCCACTTATGAAGAGTGGCTCCTGAAGATGGATCAGGTGTGCAATTTTGAGGAACTTACTAGTTGGACGGAGAGGAGACACGAGTATTTTATGTATACTTGGGGACCTTGGAAATCCTTTAGAGGTCAACTAGGCCCTAGATGAACACTGTTGCTACAATCGACCGCCACCCCCCCCCCCCCCGGTCTGTCCTTGTCTTGTCAGTGTATGTATAGTCAAGATTGGTTATTCGCCAAGAAGGCAACCCCACCAGAGTACACATTATAGAGTGTCCCTGTAGTCGAGGGACAAATTGACTCCTTGATGCCTTATACTTTAATGTACCTATGTCACAGTCCTTCAATCTCTCACTCTGTATTCCTCAATTAGCACTAAGATAAAAGGTTACATTAGAGAAGGGATGTGAATGTGTGGGCACTGTAGCACTGGTGGCACGGTAAGAATGACGGCTATGCCCTGGCATTTTGTTCGCTGGCAGGGTGCAGCAGTCGCCTGTGAAAAGAGCTCCCCTTCATGCTGCCACTTTCAACTGTATCCTCATCATCGGAATGGAGCTACAGTTCAATACTATAGAGAAGGAGGTAGCCCAGGGCTCCCTGGTCCACTATATGCCCTTGTAAGCCACATGTATCCTTATGTCTACAGCTTATATATATATATAATTACAAAAAACATAAGTCCAAAACAACAGCAGAACTAGTCAGTCAATAAACGCACGGGTGCAATCCCTCCAGTCCTAAGCCTGAGCAGGAAGTCAGTCACCTGACTTCCTGCTCAACGCAAGCGCACTTGCTATACACAGACGTGATGACTTAACATCAGTCTTTTGATGTATGAGCTGGGATTATGTTTTATTATGGTTTTAATTCACATGAATATGAGATCTCACCACACTTATCACTGTGTCACATGCAAGGTCTGAGTAACTGACTATTCCTGTGATATGGATATAGGTTGTCACTGCTTTTGCCACTATTGATGTGGCCTTATTTACATTTTTATTAATATTTGTTTTACACTTTGCACCATGGTATGATGTATGGTCACATGTTATGACTAATTGATCACATGATTGTATGTTCCCACCCACTTTGCTTATTTAATGTGACATGCACACTGGTTATTCATTGCTTGGGAAAAGCCTCATGGAGTAGACCAAAACGTTGCATCTTGGGAATAAAGAGTCCATCATTTTTTCACCGAATTGGAGTGCTGCCTCACTTTTTGTGTTATATATATATATATATATATATATATATATATATATATATATATATAAATAAAGACATAAACTAGATCTTATGATGACTTGATGTTAAAAGGTTAAAATTAAAATTTACATTAATGTAAATTGACATTAGTATTCTCCTGACATATAACTACTGACTGTCATTAAAGACAGTTTTTTAAACTGAATTTGCAAAGAATTTTCTCCACCTCTCAGACAAAAGCTGCACAAATACACAGTAGGATTAGAGTGTGTTAGGGTGAAAGTTATGTCAATCTTCTTCACAATAAAACATGTTGGCTTCTCTGCAAACATTTTTAAAAGACTTGTGAACTTTTGTTCTGTTCGTAAAGCTAGCCACAAAGAAAATGTTAATAGTTATGAATACTGCTCATAAAGATGCTTTACATGATCTATTTTACCTATTGACATATGTTTACTAAGAGACACATTTGACTTTTTGGGTTTAAAGGGGATTTTGCCAGATAAAGTTGATAGATACATATTGTACACTGCAGTATTGTTATAGAGAAAGTACTTAGTGAAAATCTAAAGCCTTCATATTGCAGAGATATTTATTACATTTATGTGGCTTTCTTGTGCTCTGACTGTATAGACCTACATGGTTTGTATGGTATACTATCTTATTTTTGAACCCATAACCTATGTTTTCTATGGTGTTTATGTGTGTGTGGGGGGGAGGGGGTGTTAAGGCTCCCCATAATACAAGGTATTGATTTCTACCCTACTTAGTGGAGGTTTTCCCAACAAATATCTCTCAAACTGCTTTTTAGCAATACCAACATCATCACCCTTTAAGGATAGAGCTTATTTTAGGCCTTCGATACAGAGTAACATTTTTTTAAATTTGACACGTCATTTTGTTGATTATAACTTTGCTTTCATTTATCCAGTTAATTCTGAGTTTGTTTTTGGTGACACGTACTTTATGTAGTGGTAGATTTTGATCAATATATCTTTTGCGGTTATTTATAAAATGTATAGAAAATTTTGAAAAAATAGCATTTTCAAACAAATTTGCTTGTAAGACAAAATTATACCACACAAATTAGTTAATAATTAACATTTATCATCTGTTTACTTTATGTTGGCGTCAAATTCTATATGAATTTATTTTTAGGGTGTTAGAAGGCTTATAAAGTGTATCAAAAAATGTAAAATTTTCTGGAAAATTTGCAAAACTTTTTTTAGGGACCAATTCAGTTCTGAAGTGGCTTTGAGGAGTTTTATATATTAAAAACCCACCAACCAACATACCTCAAAGTATTGAAATTAGCATTCAGAAAGTTTGTTAACCATTCACAGAAATTAAGTTTCAGTTTAATTCAGATTAGGGAGATTAACAAGTGGTTCAAGAATTGGTGTAGGAAGGAGAGGTTTGGGTTCCTGGAGATTTGGGCCAGCTTCTCTGTTGGCTACAGGCTCTATGGTAGGAATGTGCTGAACCTCAATGTTTTGGGGAGAAGATGTCTAGAAGGTTGGAGGAGTGTTTAAACTAGACTGGGGGAGGGCAATTACATTATAATAGGAGAAGATAGTGTAGGTAGAGACCTGGGGCGAGGTAATGAAATTGGAGGAGGAATAGAAGGAGGGACTAGAACAGTTCATAAGTAAAGGTGTAGGTTAAAGAATAAATAAAAACCTCTTAATTGTATGTACACTAATGTCAGAAGCCTGACTAATAAAACTGGTGAACTGGAATTAGTGATGTGTGAGGAGGACTATGACATAGTGGGAATAACTGAGGCATGGCTGGAAGATAGCTATGACTGGGTGGTTAACGTACATGGTTACAGTATGTTTAGAAAGGATCATCAAAGCCGGAGAGGGTGTAAAGTCCTGTCTAAAACCCACACTCTGGGAAGATGTAAATGAGGAGTCACTGTGGGTAGAAATACATGGAGGCAAAAACAATAAAATACTAATCAGAATTTGTTATAACCCACCTACTATACCAGAGTCCACAGAAAATCTACTACTAAGGGAAATCATAATGAGGTTGTTATTATGGGGGACCACAACTACTCAGATATAGACTGGGAAACTGAAACCTGCAGATCTCATAAAGGAAACAGTTGGCAATAACCAAGGCAATTACTTTTGCCAACCGGTTCAGGACCCGACTAGACGGACGGCCATACTGGACGTAATACTAACCAATAGACATTGTTTCTTCAGGCAGGCACAAAAATACCAAACTTCAAAAAAAGAAAATTTGACCAGCTAAGAGTGGCCATTGAGCTCAATAACTGAGACAATGTCCTCAAAAATAAAATTGCAGGCGCAAAATTTTTAAAACCAATCTAAACTCTAACTGTGAGAGGCACATACCTTATGGGAATAAAAGTAAGGAACAAGAAAAAAAACAATGTGGATAAATAAAGAGTAAAAGTAGCAATACATGACAAAAAGAAAGCAGTTAAATAACTAAAACAGTAGAGTTGCAAGGAAGCACTGAAAAACTATAAGGAAAAAAAATTGAATATGCAAAAGACTAATAAAAGCAGGCAAACTGGAGACAGAGACATTCATTGCCAAAGAGAGTAAAACTAACCCTAAAATGTTCTTCAATTATATAAATGTTAAAAAGTATAAATCTGAAGCTGTCTGCCCTTTATGGAGTGATGAGGGGGGAGTTGCAGAAAGTGATGAGGAGAAAACAAAGCTATTAAATATTGTTTTCTTCATTGTATTCAGTGACAAAAATAAACTGGTACATGAAATGCAGAGTGTAAAAGTAAATTTCCCATTAAAAGTGGCCTGTCTGACCCAAGAAGAAGTGCAGCGGCATCTTAAAAAGATTAAAATAGACAAATCTCCTGAACCAGATGACGTACACCCCCGTATCCTAAGAGAATTAAGTAAAGTCATAGACAGGATTGGCTGTTAGCAAATGTGGTGCCAATATTCAAAAATAGGTCAAAACAGAACTGGTAATTTAACATCTGTCACAGGAGATTTGTTTGTGATATGGACTAGAACAAGGCACTATGCTGCACATTTGGTGGGAATGCTCTAGTGTTAAGTAATTCTGGGACAGCATCCTACATATCTATGGTAGGTTCTTGGGGAAATACTTTCCAACACACCTCAATTCACTCTACTTTCCATGATTCTTGGGACTCTCTGGCTCAGGTTAAAAATAGTGTATTACACCAATTTACTGCAGCCAGACTGGTGATTCTAGTGCATTGGAGATCGGTTGAGGTGCCTTTTTTTTTAAATGGGTTGCGGAGGTTTGACATATCAAGAGAATGGTAAAGCAGGTAGCTTATAATCATTCTTTGGCTGTTTTTGCTCTCTCTCATAAGCTAGATGTTTGGGAAACCTACCTACCATGGTGACTCATTCAGGTGGAATAGGGGCTAGGTGTGTGTGTGTGTACCTCCTCTTTTTTAAAGCCTTTCTATAATTTTTCCAAGTTCTATTTAGGTTTAATGTTGTGGGCAGCACATTGTCAAAACACCAAATAATATAATTGGTCCAGACTCCTGTCCTTATTGAGCTATTATCTTGTATTGATTGGGGTGGGGAGGGTGAGAACCAGAGTGTTTCATAAGGGTGCATTTAATGTTTGACTGGTATATTAAAATGTGTAAGTTGATTTCAAGTGAAAGTAAAAACAGTCTCAATATAATGTAGTGAGGAGACTGATTCCATCTATGCATCATTTACTGGATATCTTTCTGTAGTTTTCCTGCTATTCATGCCAGCCTTCCCCCACTATCCTGCTGCTGATTGACAACTTTCTCTCTATACTGTGTAGAGGGAGAAAGGAGGGAGGTCTCAGCAATACAACAAATCAAGATGTGATCATCTTGTCATGGTTCCCCCGGCCGTTGCTGCCTCCGTGCGACAGCAGCAACCAGTTGCCATGGGAACAAGGGCTGCTCCGCGGCCTCTGCTGACATTGGAGCCCCAAGCCAATGAAGAGGTGTGCCGGGGCTCCTGATCATCAGCAGGGCCAGATTAAAGGGAGGGCCGGGGCCCCACCACATAGGGGCCCCCACCACCGGCTGCAAAGTGGTGCTCAATGCCGCTCCATATTTTTAAAAAGTGGGCCGCTGTGGCTACTGAACGCAATTGTATCTGCATCCACTGGATACAATTGTGCCTGCAGCAGCCAGTGCCAGCGGAGCAAGGGAACCTCTGGTTCCCTGCTCTGCTATACCCGATGGGCGGCGCACTGATGTGACGTAGGCGGCGCGATGACGTCATCGTGCCGCCTGCGACGTTCCTCAGGAGCAGACCCGCCCTCTCCCTACATGCAGCACTAACCCTAATACTGGCCCCTGCCTCCCTATTACAGACCCTCAATACCCTGCCTTACCCTAACCCTAATACTAGCCCCTGACCCCCAACACTGGCCCTGCCTTACCCTAACCCTAGGACTGGCCCCTGACCCCAATACTGGCCCTGCCTTACACTAACCCTAATACTGGCCCCTGACCCCCAATACTGGCCCTGCCTTATCCTAACCCTAATACTGACCCCTGACCCCCAATACTGGCCCTGCCTTACCCTAATCCTAATACTGGCCCCTGACACCCAATACTAGCCCTGCCTTACCCTAATACTGGCTACTGACCCCCAATACTGGCCCTGCCTAACCCCTAACCCTGCTCTCTGACCCTCAATACTGGCCCTGCATTACTGTAACCCTAATACTGGCTACTGACCCCCAATACTGGTCCTGCCTTATCATAACCCTAATACTGACCCCTGACCCCCAATACTGGCCCTGCCTTACCCTAACCTTAATACTGGCCCCTGACCCCCAATACTGGCCCTCCCTTACCCCTAACCCTGCTCTCTGACCCTTAATACTGGCCCTGCCTTACCGTAACCCTGATACTGGCCCCTGACCCCTTAGTATTGACCTCTAACCCTGGACCCCCTAACCCTAATACTGACCTCTAAAACTGTCCCTAACCCTAATATTGACCGCTAACCCTAATATACTGTACTGACCCTTAATGCTTTCTCTAACTCTAATAGTATGCCACACTGACCCTTAACCCTACTACTGACCACTAACCCTAAAGCTACATTCACATGACCATATTTGTTTTGCGGTCCACAATTGCGGACCCCCAAAACACGGATACTGGCCATGTGTGTTCCACATTTTGTGGAACACACATGCCCAGCCCTATAATAGAAATACCTGTTCTCATCTGAGATTGCGGTCATGAATAGGACATACTCTATCTTTTTTGCAGGGCCATGGACTACGGATTTGCGGGCCCATTGAAGTGAATGGAAATATGATCATGTAAATGTACCCTAGTGCTGTCTCTGACCCCAATACTGGCCCCTAACTGATATCTACCCCAATCCTAATACTGGCCCTAAGGGTGCATCCAGACGACCATATTCTGCATCCGTTCCACAATTTTGCGGAATGGGTGTGGAGTCTAGAGATGAGCGAGCATGCTCGGCCGAGCAAGCTCGGGTGCCATTTTCGCGTATTTGCATACGCATTTTAAAATTGGTACGCTAATACATACGCATATTTTAATCTGTACACAAATGTGTACGCATAACGTACAAATTTTTAAAATGCGTACGCATTAGTGTACAGATTAAAATATGCGTATGTATTAGCATACCGATTTTAAAATGCATACGCAAATACGCGAAAATGGCACCCGAGCATGCTCGGCCAAGCATGCTCGCTCATCTCTAGTGTGGACCCATTCTTTTCAGCGGGGCCGCAAAAGATGCTGACAGCATACCATGTACTGTCCACATCCGTAGTCCCGTTCCGTGGCCCCACAACAAATATAGAGCAAGTGTCCTATTCTTGTCCCCAAAAATAGGCACTTCTATATAGGGCTGGCACTGTGCGTTCTGCAAAATGTGTTTTGCGGATCCACAATTTGGGGACTGCAAAACACTTTCGGTCGTCTGAATGTAGTTTTATGCTAATACTGGCCCCTAACCCCAATACTGACCCCGAACCCCAATACTGGCCCCTAACCCCAATACTGGCCCCTAACCCCAATACTGACCCCAAACCCCAATACTGGCCCCTAACCCCAATACTGGCCCCTAACACAAATGGACACATATAAGAGGCACATAAAGTGGAACATATGAGGCACTTTTATAAGTGGCACCAAGCATGTGGCACTATAAAAAGAGGTCACAGGGCATATGGCACTATATACAGAGGGCACAGAGCATGTGGCACTATACACAGGGGGCATATGGCACTGTATACAGAGGGCACAGTGTATGTGGCACTATATACATAGGGCTCAGAGTATGTGGCACTATATACAGAGGGCACAGAGTATGTGGCACTATATACAGAGGGCACAGACTATGTGGCACTATATACAGAGGGCACAGACTATGTGGCACTATATACAGAGAGTACAGACTATGTGGCACTATATACAGAAGGCACAGAGTATGTGGCACTATATACAGAGGGCACAGAGTATGTGGCACTACTATTGGGGGCCCTATGTGTAGCACTAATGCTGCTGTTATATTCAGGGCACGGCATGTGGCACTGAGATGAGTCTGTGTCAGTCTGCAGGATGCCAATGTGTTGGTAAAGAATGAAGTTAAAGAGATCTTCTTGGAAAAATCTGCAGAGCTGAATCATGGACGGGAGAAGTCATCATGGTGGACTGAGCCAGATGGAGAGGAACTCAGGAGGAGACGTCATCTGTAAGTCAATGGAAATGATTATTCTGCTACTGACTGTGTATGATGAGTGTTGTAGTCACCTGGATGAGCTACAGCTGATGATGGGTGGTAGCATGCTGTTTTGTGCAACAACAACTCTCAGTATCCCTTTACACTTCAGGCCATACTGGGAGCTGTAGTTTCACACTGCACAAGGTCATATGGTGAGGGCTGACCTGACTACTTAGATGGTATCTGTACTGAACTTTTAAAATCTGGTGCTGTATTTATGTAGAGAACTTGGTTCTGGTGCTGTATTTATGTAGAGAGCTTGGTTTTGGTGCTGTATTTATGTAGAGAACTTGGTTCTGGTGAAGTATTTATGTAGAGGACTTGGTTCTGGTGCTGTATTTATGTAGAGAACTTGGTTCTGGTGCTGTATTTATGTAGAGAACTTGGTTCTGGTGATGTATTTATGTAGAGAGTTTGGTTCTGGTGCTGTATTTATGTAGAGAACTTGCTTCTGGTGATGTATTTATGTAGAGAACTTGGTTCTGGTGCTGTATTTATGTAGAGAGCTTGGTTCTGGTGCTGTATTTATGTAGAGGACTTGGTTCTGGTGGTGTATTTATGTAGAGGACTTGGTTCTGGTGCAGTATTTATGTAGAGAACTTGGTTCTGGTCATGTATTTATGTAGAGAACGTGGTTCTGGTGCTGTATTTATGTAGAGAACTTGGTTCTGGTGCTGTATTTATGTAGAGAACTTGCACCGTACAGTATATGACATCTCCTTGTGGCCCCCATACAGTATAACATCTCCTTGTGGCTGCCCCCATACAGTATAACATCTCCTTGAGGCTGCCCCCATAGAGAATAACGTCTCCTTGTAGCCCCCATACAGTATAACGTCTCCTTGTGGCCGCACCATACAGTATAACATCTCCTTGTGCTAAGGTTTGTGAGCAAAGGGAGATTTAAAAGGGGAATAAATATGGTGGCGGGTGGGGCTTTGGGCCCGAAACGTCTTGTCGCCCGGGGCCTCCACCAACCTTAATCCAGCCCTGATCATCAGGGTGCACGGTTGTCAGCTCCACCCGCCATGCAGAATGCTGGCGTGAGCTGCCTTCATTCAGTATAAAACCTGCATATGCAAGTTCCGGTGAATTTCTTGTCCTCTGGCTAGCCCTACTGGTACCTTGCGTTTATTGAAGACTCCTTTGGCTTGGATTTCTGGATTTGTATTGTGACTACATTTTTGTCTTTTTGGCATTTTTGTATTATATTGATCTCCTGGTTCTGACTTTTTGACGTGTTTGGTTTTCTCATTTGCTTCTGGTGTATCTTATACTGCATTGTCCAACTTGCATTTGACGCTTTTTCCGTATGATGACTCTCACACCCATCACACGTATTTCAGCATAGGGACTTACACCCAGTGGTAAGATCACTGCCTAGGGTGACCATACAATAGTTAGGGATAGTGTGTCCAGGTAGTGTTAGGGCTGCGCCATCGCTATTTAAGTGTGACGGTAGTCGTTATCCTCAAATGATCTGCAGCACTCGAGGCTTGGATAGTCAGGAGAGTAGAAACGTAATTCTGTTATGATGCATTTTGGTGAACAAACACACTTGATTTTTTAGGAACTGTAGGAGTGCTGCAGATCATTTGTGAAATAATCTCTGGAACCATAGAGACAAGGACCGACACTGCACCCACAAATCCCCATGAGGATTACCCCCTATAGGATATACCTATTTAGGTAAAGTAGTGCTTCTCCAACATGAACTTTTTGGGTAGTGGTTATCCTTTTGGGGGACCCTTCTAACATAAAGAAATTTAGCATTTGAATAGCAGTAGAAAATATATAATTCCATAACAGTTGACTTTGTTTAATTATTAGATGTTTAAGGCAGTAAAAATACATTGTGTAATGATATTGAACTTAATACTCACATAATAGAACAATGAACGGGGAATGTTTGAATTAGGTAAATTTAAACTGTATGCACTTATTTATCTTTTATGTTAATTGTTTGAACTTTTTACTAATGTAAACTACTGTAATTTTAAATAAATATAATAGAAAACTTTCACTAGTGTCAAAAATCCAGTGTAAATTTACTTTGCAAATAGGCTTTGTAGGTATGGCTTGTGCTGCAAATCTTGAAATGTCCATTGAAATATGTGTTTAATAATTTCAGAATTTTTAGTCTACATCAAAAAGGAAATTAAACTTAATTTGATTGTGTTTCTTTGTACCTTTACATGAACAACATTATAAGAATTGTGTAGAATTCAAAATGTGCACATTATGTATTATATTTCATTGAATTTCACTTTTACTTTTATATTTGTGTTTTCAAGGTTTTTTTTCCCGCTCGTTCTATGTATCAAAGTATTGCTCCAACCGGATAGCCCCTACTTAAAAGGAAGTTGCCTTAAATATCCGCTGATTTTCAAGGTCATCCTTCTGAAACCGTTGACAGCTGTTTTTGTGGGCAAGCTGAGGGAGTCCACACACAATATATGCAACAGGCCCCTGAGAAGCTGGTGCAGAAGATGGCAGTGGTAGTGGCCCTGATAAAGTGTTGTGTCACGTTGTGCTCCCTCAGGCTGTTGCTCCCTAGGGATCAGTGCAGTAAAAATGTATTGAAGAATGAGGCCAGAATTAAACAAATAACTAAGTCTTTTTCACTAAGTGCAATGTTGAACCTCGATTACATTTAAGAGCAGCAATTTTGAGTGCAATCTTCTGGCACCAGTAAGGATTAAGAAGGCAGGTTGGATGGCTGCAATTTAGCACTTATGTCATACTGTCCCAGTAATATTCTGGATGAAGGTTGTCTTAGCCATAGTCCTTCACCTCAGAACAGTATCTTCAAATGCTGGATATAGCTGGTCACTCTTCTGACTGTCTTCTCAAGGATTCACTTAAGGTTTAAGATAAGGTTGATTTCTGTACAGAATCTGTAGCAGGAGCTCTGAGGTGTGTCCCTCTCCCTTTTGTAACTCAACAGTAACTCTTCTCATGGCAGGAAGCAGAACCAGCCCATTCCTACCCAGAGGGGACGAACAGGGTAGTTATCCCTGCTCCTGGTTAACCCTTGACAGCCATACCTTACTGGTAACAACAGCCAGACTATACAAAAACACAACAATACAATATAATATACACTACACATATGAAATGTTTTATTACAAAGGGCAAATTTAGGGGCGATCATAGCCACACTGTGTCTAGCGGAGCTTGAGCCACTCTTTCCATTTTCATTCTGCCTACAGACAGAGTTCACAAGTTACTCTAGTTAGGGATGACCTCATACCTCATACACAAGGTGATTCTTCTGGATAGAGGGAACTACGACAGATCTGGCAGAAATGTGTGAGACATAAAAAACTTTATTCTAGTGTCACATGCACTTTTTAATGAATCCTTAAAGTGAATCTTTACCATTTATTATCATGCGATTTTTAGCTCCAAAATATTCTTAATATACTGTATCTTTACAGTATCTATAGTGGTTTGTAGATGACATATCCTTCAAGTAATATGCTGGTTGCCTGCAGCCACAACTACAGTGAGCCTGGCTGTTATTACATTCATTATAATCATTCAGTTATGCAGTATGCAGAACCTAATTAACCTATTTAGATGGTGTTTGAGGGAGGATATTCATATTTTAGCTCAGTAGCATTATTTAATTGTAAAATATGCTGTAAAATATGTCAAAGAAGCAATGGGATATGTATTGTATACTGTATAATAGTGTATAATATTCTACATGTCTGTTTACAAAGAAAAGTTGGGGGCTATTCCTGTTCGTAACTTTCTTAGCTTAAGGCTATGGTGGACTTGGTCAATTACCATAACTTACCCACACACATCCCTTGTCATTATATCACATTTCTTGCAGTTTGCTATGTTGTGAAATGTTCGTTAAACCTTAAAAAGATTGACAAGGGAGCTCAGGGAGAAGATAAAGGGCTTGTGGGAAAGAAAAGTGACTCAGTGGCACCTGTATTTAGCACTGAGCTCTGCAAACATACTTTGTAGTTCTATTGTATAAAGTTATAATAAGAATGTTACATTTAGCCCATAACACATGCAGGTAAAAGGCTATTGAAAATGCGGTTAGACTGTGAACTAATGTTAAGACAGAATTAACTTGGATGGATCTTATCACTAACACAAACCATTTTTCATATACCTTTTTAGGGCAACTATAAAGGGGACTGCCCTGATTGAGACCCCCACCTATGAACCAGAATACTAGGAGCCTAAGTTATCAGTGGCTCATTCTTTCAGAAGCTGGACCAGTAGCAATCAACTGATCTGCAGGCTTTCTTCATTTCAAAAGTAGGCCTGTACGGGCCCACTGACCAGATATCTATCTCTCCCAATCCACCCATACACGTGCATGCACTGGCAGACATTTTAACTTCCTGAGAACAAAAGGGTAATTTAACATACCTAACCCTTCTTTCTCCCATCTGCTATTGAGGGATAGTCAGAAGTCCCCCATACATATTAGGTGGTCATTCAATCCTGCTGAAGTTGGTGGGTTTGGCCAACATGTATCCTATGTGAATGACCAGCTTTAGCCTTCTTCTCAATTTTCTGGGAAGATGGTATGAACATGAGCTCTTAGCAAGCTCTGCCTCTAATACCTCCAGATGTAATGTAGCTATCTTATAAGTCAATGTTTGACCTTTTAAACAGGCCTTGAGTCATGTCTCAAGGCATGTTTACAAGATCGAACATTGACTTATAGGATAGCTATATTACTTCTGGAGGCATTAGAGGCAGAGCTTGCTAAGAGCTCATTTGCATACCATCTTACCAGAATTCCAGAGGAATGTTGTCTGGCCTGGAAGACTTCTCACACCATCGAGCCGCTCTCCATAGGTTCTCAATAGTCAATCTAAATTAAGGGGTTGAAAGGGGTTTCTAATGCAGCTGTCAAACAGGTCGAATGGTGACCAAAAGATGCAAATATATTATAAAACGATTTTTCGTTTTGGTAGCCTTTTAGAGGTTATCAACTTTGTGAGTCAAATCTATTCATTTTAGAGGGAAGTATACTATGGTCACTTGCATACTTTAGAACTCAAAATTATTTCTAAATTCAAAAATATGACAGGATGTTTGCATTTCTTGCTAATTTTTATATAGAAATAATAATAACAAAGCTGCTGCAGCATTGATGAAGTAAGATGCCATTTCCAGGCATGAAAATTCATGCAGTTGCTCCCATGCCACTGTTGTCAGGCTGACCTGATCCATGTGGGCTTGGCAGCTGAAGGCATCTATGTTGGTCCCATCTTCATTTGTGCCTGTATTGCTGAGAAAAGGATGTTTTAATATATGCAAATGAGCCTCTAGGGGCAATGGTCTCAGCTTTCTCTGCAATGACAACGCCCCCATTGCTCCTAGAGGCTCATTTGCATATATTAAAACATACCGTATTTTTCGCTTTATATACGCACCCAATGATAAGATGCACACCAGATTTTAGAGTAGAAAAATAAGAAAAAAAATATTTTTCATCAGACCTCATATCTGATCCTCATATCAGACCCCCACATAAATTTCAGGACATCAAATCAGGCCCCCATATCAGTCCTCCATGTCAGACCCCCATCAGACCTCAGATCAGCCCACTCAGCCCCCATCAGACCTCAAATCAGCCCACTCAGCCCCCATATCAGCCCACTCAGCCCCCATTAGACCTCAGATAAGCCCACTCAGCCCCCATCAGACCTCAGATCAGCCCACTCAGCCCCTTAAGAATAAAATAAAAAACCTCTCTTACCTCTCCTGTGCCGCAGCTCCGCTCCAGGTCTGGTGCTCCTCTGTCTTCTCCTGCCGGCGCTGCACTGTCACCTGACTGAAAGCAGTGTCAGGTCATAGTGCACGCCCTATGTCCTGACGCTGTACCGGGTCAGGACAGTGCAGCGCTGGCAGGAGAAGACAAAAGAGCATTGGACCCGAAGCGGAGCTGCAGCGCAGGAGGGTGATTATGTTTCCCCGCTCCCGGCACCTAATACATACTAGTGAGCACTTCCATAAAGGAAGTGTTCACTAGTATTCGCTTTATAAGACGCACAACAATTTTCCCCCTACTTTTGGGGGAAATAGTTCATCTTATAAAGCGAAAAATACTGGAACAATGCAGGCACGTATATACAGTACAGACCAAAAGGTTGGACACACCTTCTCATTCAAAGAGTTTTCTGTATTTTCATGACTATGAAAATTGTAGATTCACACTGAAGGCATCAAAACTATGAATTAACACATGTGGAATTATATACTTAACAAAAAAGTGTGAAACAACTGAAAATATGTCTTATATTCTAGGTTCTTCAAAGTAGCCACTAGAGATGAGCGAGCATGCTCGTCCGAGCTTGGTGCTCGTTCGAGCATTAGGGTACTCGTAAGTGCTCGATGCTCGGACGAGCATCTTGCCATGCTCGAGGAAATGGCATCTCCCGCATTTTGAATTTTTGGCGCCTATAACTCAGACAATCACTAGCCAGGAGACTCTGCGGTACCCCCCAGCATCACGTGGGGCCTTACATGTCGATAGCAGGGGTTGGCTGGCCTGATCAGGTGACCCTGGAATATTCTAGTGATGTCCGGCGGTGCTCGGCTCACAGGCTGTCTGGATGTCGTTAGGGACAGATCTGCTGCGTTTCAGGGAGAGTGTTAGGGCCTGGATTTAGTTCTCTGTTAGGCAGGAGTGATCCCAAAAGAACCCAACAGCCCTTCTAAGGGCTACAAGACACTTTTTTTTGTCTCCTGACTGGGCTGGCTGGCACTAGTAGTGCAGCTATCGCCATATATAACAAACTTAGTTTTTTTGTTGTTTTATCTCAGTGATACAAATCCATTTCATACAGCTGTGTGGAACCGTTCTGTGTGTCACTGTTCAGCTGTCCAGTCACCACAAACCACAATCCGTATTTTCTGTCCAGGTGACCCATACTGTACATCACGTAATCAAATACGGTCTTTTGCTTTCACTGATACAGCTACATTAGAAAAATCTGAGTGCGACATTTTTCTGGGTTGCAGTCAAAATAGCCACAGTCAGCAGGGGCTGAGTTTGCTCTCTGATATTTTCTGCACGTCACGTTAAAAAAAAAAAAAAATAAAAAAAAAATTGTTTTTTTGTTGTTTTATCTTAGTGATACAAATCCATTTCATACAGCTGTGTGGAACCATTCTGTGTGTCACAGTTCAGCTGTCCAGTCACCACAAACTACAATCCGTATTTTCTGTCCAGGTGACCCATTCTGTACGTCACGTAATCAAATACGGTCTTTTGCTTTCACTGATACAGCTACATTTGAAAAATCTGAGTGCGACATTTTTCTGGGTTGCAGTCAAAATAGCCACAGTCAGCAGGGGCTGAGTTTGCTCTCTGATATTTTCTGCACGTCACGTTAAAAAAATAAAAAAAATTAAAAAAAAAATTGTTTTTTTGTTGTTTTATCTTAGTGATACAAATCCATTTCATACAGCTGTGTGGAACCATTCTGTGTGTCACAGTTCAGCTGTCCAGTCACCACAAACTACAATCCGTATTTTCTGTCCAGGTGACCCATTCTGTA
The DNA here is from genome assembly GCA_900303285.1 of Rhinella marina. Classification (NCBI taxonomy): domain Eukaryota; kingdom Metazoa; phylum Chordata; class Amphibia; order Anura; family Bufonidae; genus Rhinella; species Rhinella marina. Next base: position 65,883 of record ONZH01020087.1, read on the forward strand.
CGTCACGTAATCAAATACGGTCTTTTGCTTTCACTGATACAGCTACATTTGAAAAATCTGAGTGCGACATTTTTCTGGGTTGCAGTCAAAATAGCCACAGTCAGCAGGGGCTGAGTTTGCTCTCTGATATTTTCTGCACGTCACGTTAAAAAAAAAAATAAATAAAAAAAAAATGTTTTTTTGTTGTTTTATCTCAGTGATACAAATCCATTTCATACAGCTGTGTGGAACCATTCTGTGTGTCACAGTTCAGCTGTCCAGTCACCACAAACTACAATCCGTATTTTCTGTCCAGGTGACCCATTCTGTACGTCACGTAATTAAAAAAAGGTCTTTTGCTCTCACTGATACAGCTACATTAGAAAAATCTCTGTGCGACATTTGTCTGGGTTGCACTTAAGCAGACCAAGTCTGCCTAATCTAATAGTTTCAGTGTAATTGCTCCATACTGCACAGTACGTAATAAAATACGTAATTTTGCTCTAACTTATCCACATATATATTAACATGTTCAGATTGAACAAGTTTGTGGGTTTCAGTACAGCAGGCCAATTTTTTATTTTTTTTTGGTATATATAATACACTTATATAAAGAAAATGTTGAACCCCAGGGCTAAGGGTCGGGGACGAGGGCGTGGGTGTGGGCATTCAATTACTGCAGGGGGCAGAGCCCATGGTCCTGGGCAGGGTGAGACAGTACCTGCTGATGAGGGAGCAGGGGAACGCCGCAGAGCTACACTCCCTAGCTTCATGTCTCAACTTACAGGGACACATGGTAGAGGACTGTTGAAACCACAACAGTGCAAACAGGTGATGTCGTGGATTGCGGACAATGCTTCAAGTAATTTGTCCACCAGTCAGTCTTCCACGCAGTCCACCCACATTACCCAAGGGAGCACTCCTCTGGCTCCTCCACCTCAACCTCCTTCCCCCCAGTCTGCCCCCTCCCAGGAAAATTTGGAATGCGATCCGGCATACTCTGAGGAACTGTTTTCTGGACCCTTCCCAGAGTCATAAACCACTTCTCAGGTTGCTGCTGACCTCTTTCCCAATGCCCAAGTTTTCCAACTGTCGCAGTCTGTGGGTGATGACATTGTTGACTTAGTAGAAGAAGTGTGTAAAGAGGAGTCGGACGATGAGGAGACACGGTTGTCAGACAGTGGTGAAATTGTTGTCAGGGCAGGAAGTCCAAGGGGGGAGCAGACTGAGGAATCGGAGGATGACGAGGTGACTGACCCTAGCTGGGTTGATACGCCGAGTAAAGACAGTGCTTCTGAGGCGGAGGCGAGTGCTGCACCAGAACAGGTTGGAAGAGGCAGTGGTGTGGCCAGAGGGAGAAGCAGGGCCAGAGCTGGTGCATCAGCAGCAACTGTTTCATGTAGTGAAGCTCCCGTGGTGAGGCCTAGATGTTCGCAAGTCTGGAGGTTCTTTAAAGAAATTGAGGATGACCGACGGACTGTGGTGTGCAACCTGTGCCACACCAGGATCAGCAGGGGTGCCACCACTACTAGCCTAACCACCACCAGCATGCGCAGGCATATGAGTGCTAAACACCCCACTCAATGGAACCAAGGCCGTTCACCACCTCCTGTGGGTCACACCACTGCTCCTTCCCCTGTGTCACTCGCTGCCTCTGCTAGTCAATCCCCTGCCCAGGACCCCGGCACGAGTGCCTCCATGATCCTCCACAGCGTCCACCAATGTGTCCCTGCACAGCGTTAAGCTGTCTTTACAGCAGACGCTGGAGCGCAAGAGGAAATACAGTTCCACCCACCCACATGCCCAAGCCCTCAACGCCCACATCTCCAAATTGCTGAGCCTGGAGATGCTGGAGACCGAGGCCTTTCGCAACCTCATGGCGGTGGCTGCCCCTCGGTATTCGGTCCCCAGCCGCCACTATTTTTCCCGATGTGCCGTCCCATCCCTACACCAGCACGTGTCACAGAACATCATCCGTGCCCTGACCAAAGCTGTTTCTGAGAAGGTCCACCTAACCATGGACACGTGGACAAGTGCTGCCGGGCAGGGACACTATATATCACTGACGGCACATTGGGTCAACTTGGTGGAGGCTGGGACCAAGTCTGACCCTGGGGCCACTCATGTATTGCCTACACCGAGGATTGCGGGGCCTACCTCGGTCACGGTCTCTCAGACGTACTATGCCTCCTCCTCCGACCCCTCCTCCTCCTCCACCTCCTCCTCCGAATTACCATCCGTAGGCACGACGCCTTCAGTCGGTAGCTCTAGGCGCAGCAGCAGTGCTGTGGGTAAGCGCCAGCAGGCGGTGCTCAAACTGCTGAGCTTAGGTGACAAAAGGCACACCGCCCAAGAGCTGTTACAGGGCATCACGGCGCAGACCGATCTGTGGCTGGGACCGCTGAACCTCAAGCCAGGCATGGTTGTGTGTGACAGAGGGCATAACCTGGTGGCGGCTCTGCAACTCGGCAGACTGACACATGTGCCATGCCTGGCCCACGTGTTCAATCTCATAGTTCAGCGGTTCCTCAAGACATACCCCAATCTGTCTGATTTGCTCACCAAGGTGCACCGCATCTGTGCGCATTTCTGCAAGTCGACCACAGATGCTACCACTCTCAGGGCAGCGCAGTGCCGCCTACAACTGCCCGCTGACCGACTGTTGTGCGACGTGCCCATAAGATGGAATTCAACATTAAACATGTTATCCAGAGTTTACCAGCAGCGCAGAGCGATTGTAGACTGCCAGATGTCAACTTCCACCAGAACTGGTAGTCAGGTCAGTCAGATTCCTCAAGTCTACAATGAGGAGTGGACGTGGATGTCTGATATCTGCCAGGTGTTGACCAACTTTGAGGAGTCAATACAGATGGTCAGCGGCGATGCCGGCATTATCAGCCTCACCATCCCGCTGCTTTGCCTGTTGAAAAACTCACTGCTCAGCATGAAGTCGGAAGCTTTGCGCTTGTCGGTGGAGGAAGATACGTCGCTTGATATCCAGAGCACCCTCTGGTCTGTTTCTCAGCGCGTATCGGAGGAGGGGGATGAGGATGAGGAGGAAGAGGAGGAGAATGTTGGCGAGACAGAAGAGGGTACCAATGCTCAGTCCTTCTTAACTCTTGAGCGTGTATGGGCTGAAGAGGAGGAGGAGGAGGAAATGGAGAGTGAAGCCAGTGAGGAGAGGGAATTCTTGCGTGTTGGGACTCTGGCGCACATGGCAGACTTCATGTTAGGCTGCCTATCCCGTGACCCTTGTGTTAGAAGCATTTTTTCAAACACCGATTACTGGGTGTTCACTCTCCTGGACCCACGGTACAAGCAGAACCTTTCCACTCTCATCCCTGTAGAGGAAAGGAGTATGAGAGTGAATCAATATCAACAGGCCCTGGTGCACAAGCTGAAACAATCCTTCCCATCTGACGCCGCTAGCGGCAGAGGGTGTGGTTCTGTGGGTCAAGTAGCGGGGGAGAGGAGGCGAGCAGGCAGCTTGTCCAGCACTGGCAGGGGAACGCTCTCCAAGGCCTTTGCCAGTTTTATGTCACCCCAGCAAGACACTGTCACCTGTCCCAAGTCTAGGCAGAGTAGGGGTGAGCTTTACAGAAATATGGTGAGGGAGTACCTAGCTGACCATACCAACGTCCGGACCGATCACTCTGCTCCATACAACTACTGGGTTTCAAAGCTGGACACGTGGCCTGAACTGGCGCTGTACGCCTTGGAGGTGCTGGCCTGCACTGCCGCTAGCCTGTTGCCAGAGCGGGTATTCAGTGCAGCTGGTGGCGTCATCACCGATAAGCGTACACGCCTGTCAACTGACAGCGCTGACAGGCTGACGCTTATTAAAATGAACAAAGCCTGGATTTCCACAGAATTCAAATCTCTTCCGGGGGAAAGCAGCTAAAGATTAACATTACTTTTGTATCCGTTTCCTATTCTCTACTCCTCCTACTCCTCTTCCTCCTTGTCGTCTTTGCCTAACGCTGACCCAAAAAACGCAATTTTTTAGAGGTCCAACTGGCACTCTTACTACAATTTTTCCGGAGGGCCCCCTACAGGCCCTCTCTCCAAACAATTTTACCGGAGGGCCACCTACAGGCCCTCTCTCTAAACAATTTTTCCGGAGGGCCACCTACAGACCCTCTCTCTAAACAATTTTTCTGGAGGGCCCCCTACAGGCTCTTTCTCCAAACAAGTTTTCCGGAGGTCCACCTACAGGCCCTCTCTCCAAACAATTTTTCCGCAGTGTCAACTACAGACAGTGTAAAACAATGTTTCAGGAGCGTCAAACAGACAGTCCAAAACAATTTTTCAGGAGGCACAAGTACCGACATTTAAAAAAAAAATTTTTTTGCTGAGGGTCGACTTTATGTACTCCGAAAAGAAAAAAAAATTTGGAGGCTCAACAAAAGCCAATTCACTGCATTCTCAGTCGGACAAAGTCATTGGTGGTGTCACCGCCATGCTGTGTCAGGCTAAATTTTTGTGTGCTTCACCAGCTACCGCATACTAACTCAGTCACTCTGTTGACACCTCCGCCATACAGGGCCACGAAAAATGTTTATGTGGTTCGCCTGCTTCCGCAGTGTCACTCGGTCACTCTGTTGTCACCGCCATGCTGCGTCAGGCTAAATTTTTGGGTGGTTCACCTGCTACCTTATCTAACTTGGTTACTTGTTGGTGTCACCGCCATGCTGTGTCAGGCTTATGCCTGCATCGTGTGGCTGGGGATAAGAGAGCAGTGCCAGCATGGGCATGGGTGATGGACCTTCGTTGCACCTAGTTGGGTGCTTCCCTAACATGTGATGGGCATGTGCCTCGCCTTTCTTGGTCTGGGTGAGAACATTTGCCATGAGGGTAACCACCCGGCTATTGCAGGAGAATTTGGGGTAATGGTGGGATTAGGCAGCCTCAGAGGCATCCATGCATGCTGCCCCTGCTGTTTCCTGTCCATTTCCATGGTGTTTCCATCATTTTCTGAGGTTTCCAGGTTTTCACCCAGCCTTCCCTAGGCAGAGCCTTGGTCCCCTGCAAAAATGCTCGAGTCTCCCATTGACTTCAATGGGGTTCGTTACTCGCATCAGGAAAAGTTTGTCTCGAATAACAAGCACCCGAGCATTTTAGTGCTCGCTCAACTCTAGTAGCCATCTTTTGCTTTGATTACTGCTTTGCACACTATTGGCATTCTCTTGATGAGCTTCAAGAGGTAGTCACCTGAAATGGTATTCCAACAGTCTTGAAAGAGTTCCCAGAGATGCTTAGCACTTGTTGGCCCTTTTGTCTTCACCATCTCGATTGGGTTCAGGTCTGGTGACTGTGGAGGCCAGGTCATCTGGCGTAGCACCCCATCACTCTCCTTCTTGGTCAAATAGCCCTTACACAGCCTGGAGGTGTGTTTGGGGTCATTGTCCTGTTGATAAATAAATGATGGTCCAACTAAACGCAAACCGGATGGAATAGCATGCCGCTGCCAGATGCTGTGGTAGCCATGCTGGTTCAGTATGTCTTCAATTTTGAATAAATCCCCAACAGTGTCACCAGCAAAGCACCCCCACACCATCACACCTCCTCTTCCATGCTTCATGGTGGGAACCAGGCATGTAGAGTCCATCCGTTCACCTTTTCTGCGTCACACAAAGACACAGTGGTTGGAACCAAAGATCTCAAATTTGGACTCATCAGACCAAAGCACAGATTTCCACTGGTCTAATGTCCATTCCTTGTGTTCTTTAGCCCAAACAAGTTTCTTCTGCTTGTTTCCTGTCCTTAGCAGTGGTTTCCTAGCAGCTATTTTACCATGAAGGCCTGCTGCACACAGTCTCCTCTTAACAGTTGTTGTAGAGATGTGTCTGCTGCTAGAACTCTGTGTGGCATTGACCTGGTCTCTAATCTGAGCTGCTGTTAACCTGCAATTTCTGAGGCTGGTGACTTGGATGAACTTATCCTCCGCAGCAGAGGTGACTCTTGGTCTTCCTTTCCTGGGGCGGTCCTCATGTCAGCCAGTTTCTTTGTAGCGCTTGATGGTTTTTGCGACTGCACTTGGGGACACTTTCAAAGTTTTCCCAATTTTTCGGACTGACTGACCTTCATTTCTTAAAGTAATGATGGCCACTCGTTTTTCTTTACTTAGCTGATTTTTTCTTGCCATAATACAAATTCTAACAGTCTATTCAGTAGGACTATCAGCTGTGTATCCATCTGACTTCTGCCCAACACAACTCATGGTCTCAACACCATTTATAAGGCAAGAAATCCCACTTATTAAACCTGACAGGGCACACCTGTGAAGTGAAAACCATTTCAGGTGACTACCTCTTGAAGCTCATCAAGAGAATGCCAGTGCAAAGCAGTAATCAAAGCAAAAGGTGGCTACTTTGAAGAACCTAGAATATAAGACATATTTTCAGTTGTTTCACACTTTTTTGTTAAGTACAAATTCATAGTTTTGATGCCTTCAGTGTGAGTCTACAATTTTCATAGTCATGAAAATGCAGAAAACTCTTTGAATGAGAAGGTGTGTCCAAACTTTTGGTCTGTACTGTATATATATATATATATATATATATATAGTATTGTACAGTATATGCAGATTCCATTGTTGTCACTCTTAGGACTATGCTGGCCACCAGGATCAGTAGAAATAGTGTGCTGCCACTGTCTCTGTTCCGTACACAGAACTCATTAAGTACTTTATATCTGAAAAGAAAACAAAAAAGACCGAAGTAGTGAAAACCACTTCTGACTTTTCTACAAGGTCTGTGGCAGTCTGAGGATGCCAGACACCACACATTCAACTGTTTGATCATTTGTACAGCCAGTTTGAACCAATGGCACATGCATGCAATGGCACAGGCTTTAAAAACCCTCACCATCCATCCATCTTATATATATATTTCAAGGAGCTCTTAAGCAGCTCCCTCAAAATACATTGGGACCTCCTTTCAGGGGTGGACTAGGAACTTAAAGTGGCCCTAGAAAAAATACTAAAAGTGGCCCCGTTTTGTAGTCTGATCCAAATTGAAAGAAGGCAGGGCCAGCAATACCATATTGTGGCACATTATACCACCCTACTAGAGCCTAATACCACAGTCCTTCACACAATACTGCCAGTAGCACTGGGAGGCTGTGAGGAGGGCTTAGGCGGCCCCCGTGGCATCGACCCACCCAACTTCCCTGTAAGGTCTATGGCCAATCCACCCCTGCCTCCTTTTCTGTACAGATCACTTTTCAGCAATAAGCAATTATGTCATTATCATCACAGGCAGCAATACAATGAAAAGTTAATTTGCTTTAAAGGTCCCTTTACATGGGAGAACGTACAAACAGATTGTCGGGAAGGAAGCATTCCTATCTATATAGGAGGTCTTATCATTTCTGAATGGTCCAGAAGAATAACATTATGTATTTAAATTTCAATAGCACAAAATGAAAAAGAAAACAACCAACAACTAAAAAAAAATTATATTCCGAAATTATTGAGTTTAAATAAATATTCTTTTTTGAAGGAAGTGTCCCTTTAACAAGCAGCTCAAGCAAATTGAGCTGCAGAGGAAGAGCCATATCACTGGCACTTGGAACAGAATTATATAACAGGCACTTGACATTATGGTCTACACTGTCAAACTATACTTTGAAGCAGCATACTTGACATACATCATTTTATTAAAATTTCTGTATGGAATCCTCATTTGTTCACATTAGCTAGTTATTAAATGTATTATTCTGTATACTTTTATGGATATTGTTTTCCTTAATGTGATTTAATTTGACCTGTTATCTGTAAATGTGGCTTTTGGATATATAAGAAGGACCCCTAAGTGAGCTCTAGAAGCTTGATGGTGTTACTGGCCACTGGAGGTCACTGCGGATCTATTAGTTGCCATCAATGTAGTCATCATTTTGCATTACACATCTGCACAGATTTTATTAAATGATAAAATACTTGGCCTACTGACCATTTATTGCAGACTTTTTGTAACAGCATTTTACAAATCAAATCATGAATAATATTAAATTGTCACTTAAAATAAATTCACTTGCACAGGAAAGCAGCATAATTCTAAAGTGAAGGACTGTTCCATTTCTTCATACATATTGAAAAATGTCACTCACTATCACATATATTCCTTGTCACCTGATAAAAGACCTAAAGCTCAACATGGGCTATTCATAAAAGTACTAACTCGATGTTAAAGTAATACATAATACATATTGAAACTCTTAAATCCAGCAGCAGTGAGACCTGATCACTGGCAGAATATAATTATACCTAACCAGTGTCGGACTGGGGTACCTAGGGCCCACCAGTAAAAATTATTTTGGGGGCCCACTGTACTGATAAATTCAAATGTAATAAATAATCTAACAAGTTTTTATATGAACATAGGCTGGTTGAGGGGCTGTACATTAAATATAAGTATGCAGTGCAGTAAGTCTACTGTGTTATGTGCCATTTGTGCAAGGGTTGGGAAACTAGGGGCCCACCTTGCTCAGGGGCCCACCGGGGGATTCACCTGTACACCTGTGGGCCAGTCCGAGCCTGTACCTAACATAATTACATAAAACATAATTTTTAACTTGCTGGTTTACCACAATTTAAAAAAAAAAGAAAAAAAATCTAATTAATCCATTCCTGCTCTGTGAGATATTATTACATCACAGATTGCTGGTACTTAGCACTAAGTGTCGTAATAGTACATCATGGTGATAAGGCGAACATGGGAACTGGGCCCATGCCATTGCTTGCGGATGCCAGCTGTGTTATTGACACTGCTAGGATTGGAAATAACTCAGATACTGGCAGTTTAAACCCTTAGATGGGGCAACCATTAGCAACCTCAGCATCTGAGCAGTTAGACAGAGAAAGAGAGCTTTCTCTCGGCACCCCGTAAACACACTTGCCTACTTTGGCATAATTCTGGCCACAAAAATATTTTGCCTCCAACAGTATGTATTAGTGTGCCTGTCAGAATCACTATGCACTGTAATACAGGTGTGTTACAGTGAATAGTACAAGAGATCCAAAGATTGTATGTTCAAGTCCCGTAAGGGGACTAAAAAGTGTTTAAGAAAGTCTTTCAAAAAATAACCTTTCATATTTTTCTCATATATATACAATGTATTGGGAAAATCATCAGACCCCTTCATTTGTTTCTCATTTTGTTACATTTCACCCTTGTGCTAAAATTTTAAAAGTCAAGTTTCCCCCATCAGTTTGCACTCAGTACCTCATAATGAGAAAGTAAAAACAAAAATTTAGAAATGTTTGCTAATTTAATAAAATGGAAAGTCTACCTAGTTGATTTGAAATTATTTGGACACACCCCACACAAGAGCACAATGGCCTCCATAATTCTTAAATGGAAGACGTTTTGAACAACAAGGACTCTTCCTAGAACTTGTGGCCCCACCAAACTAGGTAATCTGGTGAGAAGGGCCAAGAATCCCGTGGTCACTCTGGCTAAGCTCCAAAGATTCACTTGTATGCAGATGGAAGACATTTCCAAAAGGTTAACCATCACTGCAGCACTCCACCAATATGGGCTTTATGGCAAAGTGGCTAGAAAGAAGCCTTTTCTCAGCAAAAGACACATGAAACCCTGACTCTTAGACTGGTCTAATGAACCCTGGTCTAATGAAACCAAAGTAGAACGTTTTCGCCTTAATTCTAAGCGTCATGTCTGGAGGAAACCAAGCACTGCTCATCATTTGTCCAATACCATTCTTACCACAAAGCATTGTGGTGGCAGAATCATGCTGTGGGCGTGTTTTTTAGTGGGTCTGCTGCCTAGTGGCTGACGAACCCATTTAAAACTCTCTGGAGAGATCTGACAATGGCTGTCCATGGATGGTCCCCATCCAACCTGACAGAGCCTGACAGGATCTGCAGAGAAAAATAGCAGAAAATCTACAAATCCAAGTGTAAAAGCACTGTAGCATCATGAAGAATGGAGGCTGAAATAGCTAGCAAAGCTGGTTCAACTAAGTAACTAACTAAAGGCCCTTATCGTTTCAATAAATTAGCAAAGATGTCAAACATCATAATTGGTATGTTTATCTGTTATGTATCAATATGTTGATAAAAAAATTAAAAAAAAAGCTATGGCCTTTGAAATGAGGAGATCTATAAAAGGAAAACAAATTGCTGAGCCTTAGGTACCAAACTTGACTGTGTCTAATGAGGTTAATAAAGATTTTTTACAGACATATAACTACAAGTGACGTCTAGCAAAGTTGGTGATATATGAAGGCACAGAATTGGGTTATCCCAGACATATTGTTCAGTAAGATCATGAACTGTAGTGATCCCAACTGCAGAAAATTCACGTAAATAAAGAAATATGTAAGGGACAGAAATGTTGAAAATGGCAGATACCTAAAATAGACTAAAGGATCCACTCTTTTAAACCCTTTATGAATGGCCGTGTTGAGATAATTGAGTTTAATTATGGTAAAAAAATTGAGTTTAATTATGGGAAAAATCTATGTACAACAGAACAGAACTCTTGCTTAGGTGTTCTGGTTTCAAGTAATCTAAACATTATCACTCAATGTCAGGCAACAGCTACAAAAGCAAATAAGGTTTGAGTTTTGAAAACAGTAATAATAACCTATAATCCCAAAGTACTATTACTAGAGATGAGCGAGCATACTCGTCCGAGCTTGGTGCTCGTTCGAGTATTAGGGTACTCGTAAGTGCTCGCTGCTCGGACGAGTATCTTGCCATGCTCGAGGAAATGGCAACTTCCGCATTGTGCATTTTTGGCGCCTATAAACTCAGCCAATCACAAGCCAGGAGACTCTGCGGTACACCCAGCATCACGTGGGGCACTTACATGTCGATAGCAGGGGTTGGCTGGCCTGATCAGGTGACCCTGGAATATACTACTAACTGGCCGCAGTGCTCGGCTCAGATGCTGTCTGGATGTCGTTATGGATAGAGCTGCTGCGTTTCAGGGACAGTGTTAGGGCCTGCATTTAGTTCTCTGTTAGGCAGGAATCACCCACAAAGAACCCAACAGCCCTTCTAAGGGCTACAAGAATTTTTTTTTTTGTCTCCTGGCTTGGCTGGCTGCAGCTATCGCCATATATAACCCCCTTTTTTATGTTATATCTCAGTGATACAAATCCATTTCACACAGCAGTGTGGAACCATTCTGTCTGTCACAGTTCAGTACACTCACTCCAATCCGTATTTTCTGTCCAGGTGACACTTTCTGTACGTCACTTAATACAACCAAGTCTTTTGCTGTCACGTATATAGCTTGATCCCAAAAATCTCTGTGTGACATTTGTTTGGGTCGCAGTCAAAATAGCCAACGTCAGCAGGGTGTCAGTTAGCTCTATGATAGTTTCTGCACGTCACGTTCCCAAAAAAACAAAACTACAAAAAAAATATATAAAAAAATAGTTTTTTTTGTTGTTTTAGCTCAGTGATACAAATCCATTTCACACAGCTGCGTGGAACCATTCTGTGTGTCACAGTTCAGTACACTCACTCCAATCCGTATTTTCTGTCCAGGTGACACTTTCTGTACGTCACTTAATTAAACCAAGTCTTTTGCTGTCACGTATATAGCTTGATCCCAAAAATCTCTGTGCGACATTTGTCTGGGTCGCAGTCAAAATAGCCAACGTCAGCAGGGTGTCAGTTAGCTCTATGATAGTTTCTGCACGTCACGTTCCAAAAAAAACCAAACTACAAAAAAATATATAAATAAAATCGTTTTTATGTTGTTTTAGCTCAGTGATACAAATCCATTTCACACAGCTGCGTGGAACCATTCTGTGTGTCACAGTTCAGTACACTCACTCCAATCCGTATTTTCTGTCCAGGTGACACTTTCTGTACGTCACTTAATTAAACCAAGTCTTTTGCTGTCACGTATATAGCTTGATCCTAAAAATCTCTGTGCGACATTTGTCAGGGTCGCAGTCAAAATAGCCAACGTCAGCAGGGTGTCAGTTAGCTCTACCATAGTTTCTGCACGTCACGTTCCCAAAAAAACAAAACTACAAAAAAAAATATTAAAAAAAAAGTTTTTTTGTTGTTTTAGCTCAGTGATACAAATCCATTTCACACAGCTGCGTGGAACCATTCTGTGTGCCACAGTTCAGTACACTCACTACAATCTGTATTTTCTGTCCAGGTGACACTTTCTGTACGTCACTTAATTAAACCAAGTCTTTTGCTGTCACGTATATATCTTGATCACAAAAATCTCTGTGCGACATTTGTCTGGGTCGCAGTCAAAATAGCCAACGTCAGCAGGGTGTCAGTTAGCTCTACGATAGTTTCTGCACGTCACGTTCCCAAAAAAACAAAACTACAAAAAAAAAAATTAAAAAAAATAGTTTTTTTGTTGTTTTAGCTCAGTGATACAAATCCATTTCACAGAGCTGCGTGGAACCATTCTGTCTGTCACAGTTCAGTACACTCACTCCAATCCGTATTTTCTGTCCAGGTGACACTTTCTGTACGTCACTTAATTAAACCAAGTTTTTTGCTGTCACGTATATAGCTTGATCACAAAAATCTCTGTGCGACATTTGCAGTCAAAATAGCCAACGTCAGCAGGGTGTCAGTTAGCTCTACGATAGTTTCTGCACGTCACGTTCCCAAAAAAGCAAAACTACAAAAAAAAATTTTTTTTTTAAATAGTTTTTTTGTTGTTTTAGCTCAGTGATACAAATCCATTTCACAGAGCTGCGTGGAACCATTCTGTCTGTCACAGTTCAGTACACTCACTCCAATCCGTATTTTCTGTCCAGGTGACACTTTCTGTACGTCACTTAATTAAACCAGACTGAACAAGTTTGTGGGTTTCAGTACACCAGGCCCATTTATTTTTTATTTTTTATATAATACACTTATATACAGAAAATGTTGAACCCCAGGGCTAAGGGTCGAGGACGAGGGCGTGGGCATGGGCATTCAATTACTGCAGGGGGCAGAGGCCATGGTCCGGGGCAGGGTGAGACAGTACCTGCTGATGAGGGAGCAGGGGAACGCCGCAGAGCTACACTCCCTAGCTTCATGTCTCAACTTACAGGGCACGTGGTAGAGGACTGTTGAAACCACAACAGTGCGAACAGCTGAAGTCGTGGATTGCGGACAATGCTTCAAGTAATTTGTCCACCAGTCAGTCTTCCACGCAGTCCACCCACGTTATCCAAGGGAGCACTCCTCTGAATCCTCCACCTCAATCTCCTTCCCCCCAGTCTGCCCCCTCCCAGGAAAATATGGAATGCAATCCGGCATACTCTGAGGAACTGTTTTCTGGACCCTTCCCAGAGTCACAAACCACTTCTCAGGTTGCTGCTGACCTCGTTCCCGATGCCCAAGTTTTCCAACTGTCGCAGTCTGTGGGTGATGATGATGATGATGACGACAATGTTGAGTTAGTGGAAGAAATTTGTAAAGAGGTGTCGGACGATGAGGAGACACGGTTGTCAGACAGTGGTGAAGTTGTTGTCAGGGCAGGAAGTCCGAGGGGGGAGCAGACTGAGGGGGAGCAGACTGAGGAATCGGAGGATGACGAGGTGACTGACACAAGCTGGGTTGATAAGCCGAGTGAAGACAGTGCTTCTGAGGCGGAGGCGAGTGCTGCACCAGAACAGGTTGGAAGAGGCAGTGGTGTGTCCAGAGGGTGAAGCAGGGCCAGAGCTGGTGCATCAGCAGCAACTGTTTCACGTAGTGAAGCTCCCGTGGTGAGGCCTAGATGTTCGCAACTCTGGAGGTTCTTTAAAGAAAGTGAGGATGACCGACGGACTGTGGTGTGCAACCTGTGCCACACCAGGATCAGCAGGGGTGCCACCACTACTAGCCTAACCAACACCAGCATGCGCAGGCATATGAGTGCTAAACACCTCACTCAATGGAACCAAGGCCGTTCACCACCTCCTGCGGGTCACACCACTGCTCCTTCCCCTGTGTCACTCGCTGCCTCTGCTGGTCAACCCCCTGCCCAGGACCCCGGCACGAGCGCCTCCAGCCGGAAAACCACACCTTCGCCTCCACAATCCTCCACAGCGTCCACCAATGTGTCCCTGCGCAGCGTTCAGCTGTCTTTACAGCAGACCCTGGAGCGCAAGAGGAAATACAGTTCCACCCACCCACATGCCCAAGCCCTCAACGTCCACATCTCCAAATTGCTGAGCCTGGAGATGCTGCCCTATAGGCTGGTAGAGACCGAGGCCTTTCGCAACCTCATGGCGGTGGCTGCCCCTCGGTATTCGGTCCCCAGCCGCCACTATTTTTCCCGATGTGCCGTCCCATCCCTACACCAGCACGTGTCACAGAACATCATCCGTGCCCTGATTAAAGATGTTTCTGAGAAGGTCCACCTAACCACGGACACGTGGACAAGTGCTGCCGGGCAGGGACACTATATATCACTGACGGCACATTGGGTTAACTTGGTGGAGTCTGGGACCGAGACTGACCCTGGGGCCGCTCATGTACTGCCCACACCGAGGATTGCGGGGCCTACCTCGGTCTCGGTCTCTCAGACGTACTATGCCTCCTCCTCCGACCCCTCCTCCTCCTCCACCTCCACCTCCGAATTACCATCCGTGGGCACGGCGCCTTCAGTCGGTAGCTCTAGGTGCAGCAGCAGTGCCGTGGGTAAGCGCAAGCAGGCGGTGCTCAAACTGCTGAGCTTAGGTGACAAAAGGCACACCGCCCAAGAGCTGTTACAGGGCATCACGGCGCAGACCAATGTGTGGCTGGCACCGCTGAACCTCAAGCCAGGCATGGTTGTGTGTGACAACGGGCGTAACCTGGTGGCGGCTCTGCAACTTGGCAGACTGACACATGTGCCATGCCTGGCCCACGTGTTCAATCTCATAGTTCAGCGGTTCCTCAAGACATACCCCAATCTGTCTGATTTGTTCACCAAGGTGCGCCGCATCTGTACACATTTCCGCAAGTCCACCACAGATGCTGCCACTCTCAGGGCAGCGCAGCGCCGCCTACAACTGCCCGCTCACCGACTGTTGTGCGACGTGCCCACAAGATGGAATTCCACATTAAACATGTTATCCAGAGTTTACCAGCAGCGCAGAGCGATTGTAGACTGCCAGATGTCAACTTCCACCAGAACTGGTAGTCAGGTCAGTCAGATTCCTCAAGTCTACAATGAGGAGTGGACGTGGATGTCTGATATCTGCCAGGTGTTGAGCAACTTTGAGGAGTCAACACAGATGGTCAGCGGCGATGCCGCCATTATCAGCCTTACCATCCCGCTGCTTTGCCTGTTGAAAAACTCACTGCTCAGCATCAAGTCGGATGCTTTGCGCTTGTCACAAGAGACGGTGGAGGAAGATACGTCGCTTGATAGCCAGAGCACCCTCCGGTCTGTTTCTCAGCGCGTATCGGAGGAGGGGGATGAGGAGGAAGAGGAGGAGAATGTCGGCGAGACAGAAGAGGGTACCAGTGCTCAGTCCTTAACTCTTGAACCTGTATGGGCTGAAGAGGAGGACTTGGAGGAGGAGGAGGAAATGGAGAGTCAGGGCAGTGAGGAGAGGGAATTCTTACGTGTTGGGACTCTGGCGCACATGGCAGACTTCATGTTAGGCTGCCTATCCCGTGACCCTCACGTTAGAAGCATTTTTTCAAACACCGATTACTGGGTGTTCACTCTCCTGGACCCACAGTACAAGCAGAACCTTTCCACTCTCATCCCTGCAGAGGAAAGGAGTATGAGAGTGAATAGATATCAACAGGCCCTGGTGCACAAGCTGAAACAATCCTTCCCATCTGACGCCACTAGCGGCAGAGGGCATGGTTCTGTGGGCCAAGTAGCGGGGGAGAGGAGCCGAGCAGGCAGCTTGTCCAGCACTGGCAGGGGAACGCTCTCCAAGGCCTTTGCCAGTTTTCTGTCACCCCAGCAAGACACTGTCACCTGTCCCCAGTCTAGGCAGAGTAGGTGGGAGCTGTACAGAAAGATGGTGAGGGAGTACCTAGCTGACCATACCAACGTCCTGCGTGATCAATCTTCTCCATAAAACTACTGGGTTTCAAAGCTGGACACGTGGCCTGAACTGGCGCTGTACGCCTTGGAGGTGCTGGCCTGCCCTGCCGCTAGCGTGCTGTCAGAGCGGGTATTCGGTGCAGCTGGTGGCGTCATCACTGATAAGCATACACGCCTGTCAACTGACAGCGCTGACAGGCTGACGCTTATTAAAATGAACAAAGCCTGGATTTCACCGGAATTCAAATCTCCTCCGGGGGAAAGCAGCTAAAGATTAACATTACTTATGTATCCGATTCCTCTTCTCTACTCCTCCTACTCCTCCTCCTCCTCCATATCATCTTTGCCTAACGCTGACCAAAAAAACGCTATTTTTCAGAGGTCCAACTGGCACTCTTTTACCACAATTTTTCAGGAGGGCCCCCTACAGGTCCTCTCTTCAAACAATTTTTCCGGAGGTCCACCTACAGGCCCTCTCTCCAAACAATTTTTCCGGAGGTCCACCTACAGGCCCTCTCTCCAAACAATTTTTCCAGAGGTCCACCTACAGGCCCTCTCTCCAAACAATTTTTCCGGAGGTCCACCTACAGGCCCTCTCTCCAAACAATTTTTCCGGAGGTCCACCTACAGGCCCTCTCTCCAAACGAATAAATATCTCTGTGGTTATTTGTGCTAAATAAAAGTTAAATAAACACAAAAAAAAAAAAAAAGATCTGTTCCTGTGCCTGATCCACCCAAGCTGAATCTGTCCCATCATGAGAAAGTCCCCCCAAGGAGTCCCCACTGTAACTTGCTTCCCATACAACTAACTCACCCCCCGACACCTGTGTCTCGCCATTGTCCACCACCTCATTAGACAACACTGGTAAATCCCCACTGTCAGCACACGGAGACTGCAAAAGGTCTTGCGAATTGGGGCAGAGAATATTCTGGGGTAGCACATCAGAGAAGGGGTGACTACGGGGTTCCAGGGAGTACGTGACCACATGCAATCTCCATCTAAAAAGTCATACTGAGGCTCACCACCATGCTTTACACTGCAATCTTATTACTGAGGCTCACCACCATGCTTTACACTGCAATCTTATTGAAAGACAGACAATCAGGGGTTCACCGCCAGGTTGTCAGGCAGCATTTTTAAGTGGGTCACCATTACTGTGTCCCTGAAAATTGCCTTGGGGTCATCCCCAGACTATTTTTATGAAAGGCCAAGGGGTTCTATACACACAGTGCTGATGGAAGCCCATCAGCCTTTCTAAACACAATTGAATCTGTCCCATCATGAGAAGGTCCCCCCAAGGAGTCCCCACTGTAACTTGCTTCCCATACAACTACCTCATCCCCCGACACCTGTCTCGCCATTGTCCACCACCTCCTCAGACAACACTGGTAAATCCCCACTGTCAGCACACGGAGACTGCAAATGGTCTTGCGAATTGGGGCAGAGAATGTTCTGGGGTAGCACATCAGAGAAGGGGTGACTACGGGGTTCCAGGGAGTACGTGACCACATGCAATCTCCATCTAAAAAGTCATACTGAGGCTCACCACCATGCTTTACACTGCAATCTTATTACTGAGGCTCACCACCATGCTTTACACTGCAATCTTATTGAAAGACAGACAATCAGGGGTTCACCGCCAGGTTGTCAGGCAGCATTTTTAAGTGGGTCACCATTACGGTGTCCCTGAAAATTGCCTTGGGGTCATCCCCAGACTATTGGCCAGATTTAGAAAAAATTGTGCAATTAGGGAGCCTCAGAGGCATCCCTACATGCTGCCCCTGCTGTTTCCTGTCCATTTCCGTGGTGTTTCCATCATTTTCTGAGGTTTC
This sequence comes from Rhinella marina, assembly GCA_900303285.1. Taxonomy (NCBI): domain Eukaryota; kingdom Metazoa; phylum Chordata; class Amphibia; order Anura; family Bufonidae; genus Rhinella; species Rhinella marina. The sequence continues at coordinate 83,666 of ONZH01020087.1, forward strand.
CAGGTTTTCACCCAGCCTTCCCTAGGCAGAGCCCCGGTCCCCTGCAAAAAATGCTCGAGTCTCCCATTGACTTCAATGGGGTTCATTATTCGAAACGAGCACCCGAGCATCGGGAAAAGTTCGCCTCGAATAACGAGCACCCGAGTATTTTAATGCTCGCTCATCTCTATTACCCCTCAATATATCCATTGTATCCAGACAACATTTTGAATACAGAATTCAATTTTGGGCTTCACACTGTAAAAAGGATACATGGAGAGCTGAAGAGGGTTCAAAGGCAGGAACCTAGATTATTAAATACTATGAGAAGGTCTCTCTTGTAATGAGTGGCTAGAAAAATTCTTCATTTTGGAAAAAGTCACCTTAAGATGGCCATACACATTAGAGTAACATCAGCTGTACTTGCCAATTTTGTCAGGGCTGGCAGACCACCTAATGTGTATGAGAGAGTCACAGCACTCTCCCTAAAGATGATGTCAGGAGAAACAAGGATCAGGCATGTTGAATTTGACATGTCTAATCTTTTTGCTCTCAAAGAAGACAAGCCACCATCAAGTGTGTCTGGCAGCAGCTTACTCTTCCTTTTCCATTGAGAACCCTTGTACGCTCAGTCTAAATTGCGTCAAATATAACAAAATGGTGTGCATTCATAAATTTGAGGCAACTCACTATACATACTAGAAAGTTTTCTCCACCTTACATTTCCCCATTGGTGGTGTATTTTAGAGTAAAATTTAGCAGCACATAAATGGCATATTTTGCTAGTCTTTGTAGCCACGCTCCTTTTTAGACAGATTTCAAAACTACTATGTACAAATTTTGTTCAAAACAAATTTGGTGCATCCCATATGTTGCCACAATTTTGGCAGACAAATTTGCAAAACAAATCAAGGCTTTGGGATATGTGAAGTTATGTGGTGTTTCTTGGTGTGAAGCTATCTATTCTGATTCCCCTATAAACATGTGTTCTCATCTTGTCCCATCTTGCATATTTATTTCAATGGGGAAAGGGAGGCCAAACCACTACTAGACTGAAAGGTGCTTAACACCTGTTGAAAAAAGGGACCGGCATGATGTGTATTGAACCCTATCCTTCTTCCTCTGACATCTGCCACCGAGGAACTATTGAACAATTGTATTAGATCAGAAACAAACTTTCTTGAGGAGTCCATGTTAGGTATTCTACTAGGCAACAAAGAGAGGTACAGCAGGACATGGAGGATGTTGCATGCACCTTATCACCATAAGAGATACAGTATACATGCACCAGGAATGTAATTGACTTGTACTTGTTCCAATTATGTTTAGCTTCTACTGCTTTAGATTATTAGTAGAGGTGAATGAATTTCTTAAAATTTTGCGGTCTGATTCACTCTAAATCTCCCTCTATCTTTTTCTCTCTCCCTCTCTTTCATTTAAAAACTCTGAGACCTGGATGTTTGACCTAGGAGGCTAACCACAAATCCTCTGGCAAAATGTTGCTTTTATCTAAATTTCCCTCAATTACATATCATTTGGTAATAATTTATTTATAACTTCAGTGCCATTTATCACTAAATGGGCACCTAACCCATTTTAGAAGTGCTGTTATTGTATCTCCCATTACTATGTCTTGCAGTAGCACATGCCTTAATTTTGTAGCTCTAACTATAAAGAACCCTTTCCTATATTGATATTGAGATACTCCTAGATATCCAAGTCTTTCTCTTGCTCTGTCATCCCCAGTTGTATTCCATTCAATGTACATGCATTAATACTAATACTATGGGGCTATTTATCATCATATCACAACTTTTTGCATTCAATTTTTTGAAAAATAGTCACAATTGACTTTTTAACACCACCCTCGCCAGATTTTAAAAAAGGGGTATGGTAAGGGCAGGAACGGGGCATGGGCAGCATCTGCGACAAAGTTATCTTTATTTAGAACAGTTTTCTTGCAACACCTCTGAGGTGCATCATCAAGCAACACAGAGGATATCTCTCTCTAGTGTCCTATGTATATTACTCAACATTGATCAATATTCAGTTTTACCATTCCATTACCCATGATGTAAGTTTTTTCAACTATGCAAGTTCTCTGTTGAAGGGATGGATATAAATTCTAATATGCTTCAGGCGGATACGGCGTAACACGGAAACTTATGGTCAGGCAATATTATACAGCCACCTTTATAAGGGTGATCCACCTACAGTAATAATCCTATATTCTCCATTCTCAAGTCAATGGCACAACAGACCTCTACAGCACATCCTTAACCTTCCCACCAATTGCAATAAATACTATATACAGGCAAAAAAATCGCTTGTCACAATTAGAGCCATGCTGGGCCATGATGGCCAAATGTAATATCCTCCCAAATTCCCAATCTGCCCAAGTGCACTAATATATTTGTGAGGCTCATAGCATTTCAGGAAGCTTTACTATTACATGTATGTGTCCACGCAGTATATGTATATACTGCTATCGAAATAGATAGATAGATAGATAGATAGATAGATAGATAGATAGATAGATAGAAGACATAGACATAGCTTAAAAATATATTATTGGGTAATATAGAGTAATCCAAAATAAATCACGATATATTCTCCCACCTATCATTTATCAATTGAAATTGACCTTTTAATTAATAAATGATATTCACAGCTGAAATTCAAAATTATTTTTTATAATTAGAAAAAAGGTAAATGAATATATACTTAATGCAATATATTGCTTTCATAGGTCATTGCTATTAAGCAGCTAAATATTTGGAGCTACCCATACCAGTGCAAGTTCGGATATATTTGGGAGAGGTTACAAATAGAAATGATTACGATTTGTCTTCGCATTGTTCCATACAATTCCTGTTTGTTGCGGTGAATATTTTTAACATTTGCACGCTTTAACCTTGTTTGCAGACCGCTCAGGTTTGCTGACAAGTTCTACTTCAGTAAATTGTATTTAGACAACAGCATATTTCATTCATGTCTTTAGCAATGACTAGGCCAAGGTCAGTTTTATATTCTGCTCAAATCATAAAGTGACACTTGAGATAAACAGAATGTTTACTCTCCCCGTGTGAGCTGAAGCTGATATGTAAATTTCTCCTTATTCTTTCATCAAATTTGCATTTACCCTCTTAGTCAAACACTACACCGCTCCAAACCAAACAGCTTTAATGATGGTCAACCCTTTATGACCGATTGCCATATCAGAGGAAGAGAAACAGCAATTTAGATTAAAATGAAAAGAGTAGCAAAACGCTGCTAACGTCATTCACTTATCAATAATTGGATAAACTTTTTGCCGGTGAGTTTTTGATGCTTGACTGGGTGAGGAGCTTCCGCTCGATACCCTTTTTTATTATGATTATTATGCCCTCTTTATCTAGAAAGAACACGCTATACTCACCTGTCATTATATCCTTCTGTTCAAACACAGAAGGAAAGTATTCTATATGCTCAATCTACATGTAAAAAGGGTTCTTTCTCAATGCTCGCCTGAATTACATCTGCCCATGGGGAACATTTTTTTATTATATAGTTTAATATTATTATTTCTTTAGGATTTGAACTAAGCACTGAATTTGCAATGGCTTAAACTAAAGGTTTTTTTATATTATTTGTAGTTTTATGTGACAAGATTATCATATCTCTGCATGCAGCTTAAGAAAAACATTGCTGCTATCCATGAAAAGGGGGCTTTAGTTTGTTTTCTTGCGGTGAATTCTCTGTTTTCAAAGGGTAAAATTAATAGGTATAGAAGCAATTATTTTCATACCGCCTATGGCAACGTAAAATGCAGGCACGGACACATCCATATATTCCTTCCCTAACAATGACAAGCATGTACAAAAGTGAGAGGATAATTAGTATCTCTGTTTACTTTCCATTTGTTTGTGGACATGAGCTCCATTTTCTGTATAAGTCACTATAGAACTGAGAATACAGCAGGGATTAAGCCAAGACCACACAAATGCTTTACATAAATGCTTAACTTTGTCTAGATTGTGAGCTCTTCTGGACAGGGCTATTAATTGCTGTAACAAAGTTCAAATTTATGTTACATGCAATAATATTTTGCATTGTATTGTTTATTTAATATATTTTACTACATTTTTACTAATTTTTTATTTTTACATTTTATTTTTTGTATGGCTTTATTTTACTATATTTCCTATATACTATATTTATATATACCATATTTACTATACTATATTTCACTATATTGTTTCTTTTATATCTCATTTTATTTTATATATGATGTTCAAATTAAGGATTTGATATATTTCACTTTCCTATAAATGAGTTTATTTTTCATCACATTTTCCACTATTTTATTTTTATATTTTATTGTTTTTTTTGTATGGCTTTATTTATTTTAAATGTATTTTTATTTCTTTACTATATTGTTGATTATATATCTCTTTTTATTTATGACATTCAAATGAACGATTTGAGATATTTTACTTTACTTGAGCTTTTCCAATAAGTAAGTGAGTTTATTTTTCATCCAATTCCAAAGGAAAGTTTGACAAGTTCAAAGCAAAGCAAATGGGTGGGTGGTGGGGCTTTATCAACAATATAAACGTGGCAACCGGTCAGAGGCTCTATTGTGCTGTTTGTTGTACAGAATAAGAAAAATGAAGAATGTTGTCTGCCGTTTTCACTTGGTTACTGAAAGTTGGTAAATTGGAATGTCAGACACATTAGTGTTCAGCTCAACACAAGTAACATAATTCAGGTCACTGGTACAAAAAGCCAATGTCTATTCCGAACTTTTAGTGCTTGTCTCAGAAGAAAGGGGGAAAGAAACGTAAGAAAAAGAAAAGGAGAAGGGAGCAGAAAAAAGGGAGCAAAATTGCTTTTCAGTGAGACTGTCAAATGGCTATCTAATAGGGGCATGGATGGGGAAGAACAGATATCAGGCTTTCTCTGGAGCCTGCAAGTATTTCTGCCATTCACGAATCCAAAGGATGCCACACACATTCTGTTTGTTCAACAAAAGCAAACAGATTGTAAACTGGCTGATAATTTTTGTACTGACAATGTCATTTACAGCTGTCAGCCTTTTGTCTGTCATGTTTGCTTTATTCAAATATGAACCAAGTGGACCTCCCTTCCACCGCTTTCTTCTGCATTAAAATCACATCAATTCCCTTCCATTCCGTCTTATCTAAAATTCATTGGAGGCCAATCACTTGGATGAATGCTTTGGTGTTTCCATGGAGGCAAGAAGTCTAGTGTGGACTTTAGGGGATTAGGAAGTTTCAGCTTTAAGGTCTTGAAGTGCACATTTTTCCCTTGTTGCCTTTTCACAAGAAATCATACATTTCTCTAACATTTTACTTGCACCTGAATGAAATTCTGTAAAGAAGAGGCGTGATCCTAAAAGATAGATATGCTCTAAAATAGAAAGTGTAGCTTTGTAGAAAAAAGCAGATCTGGACAGTGGCTTGAATTCTTTCTTCAGCATCTTCGTCATGACTTGTATAATAAATTCTAACACTTTCAATTAGTTTGATTTTGATCTAGCTGCTTCCCATGGAGTTGTCCTACAGATCTTGAAGCATCTCGCATTGTTGGCGAAGGTCATGGCACTTTCTGTTAAATAATTCACATCAAACTGTCTTTCCCTGAAGGCAGCTGCAGATGTTGCCAGTTTGCTAGGGCAATTCACGTTTAAGTAGAAATCAGATATAAAGGAATTTGATGGATGGATATTAATGCAAAACTATGGGTGTTTTATTTTACAGGAATTTTAATGGATATGTTACCGAGTTAATAGAAGTACGGTGCTATGTGTTGTCCAGGTACACAGCTATGATCACTGCAGTAATCCTATGCCTTGCAATGTGGTAGGTTATGAAATATTTATGGATTAGATGAATTCTGAAGAAGAAAACCAAGAAAAGCAAAACCGCTTGGAAATACAAAATTGTATTTATGGCTGATTTATTCTAGATAATTCAAGCAAAATTGATTGTAGTGGGGGATCATTTTGTAAATTAGGTACTTTTTTAGGACAGAGATTTAGAGGAGTTACAGTCAACATTATCATTATAATCCTAGTGTGATAAGACATGTCCAGATTGTAACTAGAGATGAGCGAATCTATTCGCCGCTTTGTAGGTTCGTATCGAATCTTACAAATTCCCTCTCTGAAGCGAATCTTTTAAGATTCGCTTCGTTAAATTCGAAAATGTACTTAAAGCTTTGTACGCATTCGCTACATACTTGTCCGATAAATTGTACGGTAATGCTACGTATAAGTTACTTTATACGCTGATGCGTACGAATTCAGTTAGTTAGCAAACTTTTACTGTAAGTTCATTATTCGTGTGGCAAAAAGCCTGGGAAGAAAGCGGTCACCTGACCTAGTGGGAAGGGCTTGCTCTGATTGGCTCACAGGCTCGGTAAGCCAGTGACGCATCAGTTGTGCTGCGACTGCTGAGACGAGCAGAAGCACTGTCTGTGAAGTTCTAAAAAACAGAGAACTCTTGTGTTAAAATTGGGGTGTAAGTTTTCTGGGAATCCATAATACACATATCAGGGATACTGCAGGGCCAGTGCAAGGCTAGTAATTAGTCAGGCAGGGAGAGAGACAGAGAGAGACAGGGAGAGAGACAGGGAGAGAGATAGGGAGAGAGACAAAGAACAGCTGCAGGGCCACAGTCAAGTGAAAAAGTCTGGGATGGAAAAGCAAAAGGGTTCCAGCCAGACCTCGAGCTCCAAAAAAAAAGGAGAAGGTGGCACAGGGCAGCAGTGCCAAAGGACCTGTAGCTGGAGCTTCTACTTGTAGAATTTGTAATAGTTGGCCACTGTTCCACTAGGCTAACCCACCAAGGCGCAAAATTGTAGTGGAGGAGAAAGTGGATGAGGTAGTGGAGTGGATGGCATGCTCATCTCAATCACAGCCGGATGATCTGCTGTCATCTGCTGATACAGTGTCATGAAGCCAGGGGTCAGACTCAGAGCATTTCTCCTGCTCCACCATTCCTCTCCAGCAAAGCTTAGCATCGTGCGTGCCTGCGTTTATGCAATCGGTAGACTATGGTACGCTGAGGATTCGTACGCAATTTTGTACGCTCATGCGTACATGTTCAAATAAGTTGCGTACCTTTAACAACTGAACGTTCTTTATTAGTGTGCGAATGTTCGCAAAACACCACATAATAACCAACAATTTGTACGCCGATTCAGCCAAATAGATTCATTAGAAGCACGAATCCTTTGAAAAATTCACCGAACATTCGGCGAAGCGAATTTTGGATAATTCGCTCATCTCTAATTGTAACACATTTGATATATTCAAAATGTCCATAAGAGATGGATAGATAGATAGATAGATAGATAGATAGATAGACGTAAGGCAAATAGTTATGGGTAAAAAGATAAAACGTTCTACAGTTCTTATTTGTGGTTGGAATGTAGATTAATTTATTTATGTAATTGATTATTACTTTATTACATTTTTTACCACAATTCATTTCATCACTCTAAAAGGCTATGTATCACAATGTATGGTTTTCTTAATATTTTCTTCCCTAATTTTCTCAAAATGTAAGAGAAAAACATGAACAGTTTGACTATTCTTCCAGTATACATATAAAAAATTAAAAGTTTATATGGGGAGTAAACTAACAGCACCTTGTATGTAAGACGTAGAACCATGTTTTTAGCTCTCTACGTGTCATGGCAACTATGGTTTGTGCCATTCCATTCTTTCTTGATGCATATGAATGGCTTGTTTACTTAGAACAAAGTGCATTCTGTGACATGTGGCCTGCAGACAGCTTGTCCTCACAGCTTTGTGGGATTGTTGAGATGGCACCTCTTAAAGCACATTTAGATAGAAACTATTCAATAGATTGTTGGTTCTGGCGAAAAATGAGCTTTTCTAGTTTTGGCTGTTTATCATAGCCTTCAAGAAAAAGCTGAAAGCTTGGACTCTAAAAATAACATTTTAATTGAAGATGTACCTCCAAAGATTAAAATGTGTAAGTAGAAGCAAATTCCTATGTGTTTCTATTTTAAATAGGAAAGCTGAGTTGTTAACAGATTAGATACCTAATAGCCTTGTGCTTTGATTTTCTTTCACATTTTTTATAGTTACAAATTATTTTAAGTATTTTTTTTAGTAATGTTTGGATATGATTTGTTTGCTGTTTTATTTTGAAGTCATCCAAATCATCTAGTTGTTAGGTGCTTTCATTATATTGTGATCATAAAAAAGAACAAATGACCTACACAGATCCATAAGCTACTCAATTCTAATTGTCTTATCTAATAAACCATATTTACAGCATATACAGTGCTTTGCGAAAGTATTCGGCCCCCTGGAACTTTTCAGCCTTTTTCCACATTTCAAGCTTCAAACAAAAAGATATAATATTTTAAATTTTTGGTGAAGAATCAACAACAAGTGGGTCACAATTGTGAAGTGGAACAAAATTTATTGGATCATTTAAACTTTTTTTGTAATATTAAAACGTGAAAAGTTGGGCGTGCAAAATTATTTGGCCCATTTACTTTCAATTCAGAAAACTCACTCCAGAAGTTCATTGAGGATCTCTGAATGATCCAATGTTGTCCTAAATGACTGATGAAGATAAATAGAATCCACCTGTGTGTAATCATGTCTCCGTATAAATGCACCTGCTCTGTGATAGTTTCAGGGTTCTGTTTAAAGCACAGAGAGCATCATGAAGACCAAGGAACACACCAGGCAGGTCTGTGATACTGTTGTGGAGACGTTTAAAGCCGGATTTGGATACCAAAAGATTTCCCAAGCTTTAAACATCTCAAGGAGCACTGTGCAAGCGATCATATTGAAATGGAAGGAGTATCAGACCACTGCAAATCTACCAAGACCCGGCCGTCCCTCTAAACTTTCATCTCCAACAAGGAGAAGATTGATCAGAGATGCAGCCAAGAGGCCCATGATCACTCTGGATGAACTGCAGAGATCTACAGCTGAGGTGGGAGAGTGTGTCCATAGGACAACAGTCGAACACTTCACAAATCTGGCCTTTATAGAAGAGTGGCAAGAAGAAAGCCATTTCTCAAAGATATCCATAAAAAGTCTCGTTTACAGTTTGCCACAAGCCACCTGGAACACACACCAAACATGTGGAAGAAGGTGCTCTGGTCAGATGAAACCAAAATCGAACTTTTTGGAAAGAATGCAAAACGATATGTTTGGCGTAAAAGCAACACAGCTCATCAACCTGAACACACCATCCCCGCTGTCAAACATGGTGGTGGCAGCATCATGGTTTGGGCCTGCTTTTCATCAGCAGGGACAGGAAAGATGGTTAAAATTGATGGGAAGATCGATGGAGCCAAATACAGGACCATTCTGGATGAAAACCTGTTGGAGTCTACAAAGAACCTGAGACTAGGACGGAGATTTATCTTCCAACAAGACAATGATCCCAAACATAAAGCAAAATCTACAATGGAATGGTTCAAAAATAAACGTATCTAGGTCTTAGAATGGCTAAGTCAAAGTCCAGACCTGAATCCATTTGAGAATATGTGGAAAGAGCTGAAAACTGCTGTTCACAAACGCTCTCCATCCAACCTCAAAGAGCTCGAGCTGTTTTGCAAGGAAGAATGGGCAAGAATTTCAGTCTCTAGATGTGCAAAACTGATAGAACATACCCCAAGCAACTTGCAGCTGTAATCGCAGCAAAAGGTGGCGCAACAAAGTATTAATGCAAAGGGGGGCGAATAATTTTGCATGCCCCACTTTTCAGTTTTATTATTACATTATTGTGACCCAAAAATGTAAAATGTTATATCTTTTCGTTTGAAGCCTGAAATATGGTAAAAGGTTGAAAAGTTCCAGGGGGCCAAATACTTTCGCAAGGCACTGTATTAAAGAGTTCCTGTATTCTGCTCTGTTCACACTTTGGTGGATATGATGGGAAAGTCTCCAAATGTATACTTGAAATGTACAAATTCCCCAACATGCCAAATATATGCAACTTCAACTGACTCTTATTGTCACAATAGATTGTTTAAAAAGTCCTGTTTGGATGTCCTGTACCATTGAGCATTCAGGAGCATTTCGAAGGGCGGAAGTTGAAGATAAAAATAGGTAAAATCTCTGTTTTTGTGTTGTGGCAGTGGGTGTAGAAACAATGTGTTAACCAACCTGTTTGACTTTGAGCTAGACCTTATCCTGGCAGTCTCCTGGTAGTCTCCCTGTAACCACTACACTGCTGCTTCTTGGAGTAGTCCCAGTGTGGTTGACTGCTTACCCAAGGGGGTCAAAGACACCAATACAGGGCACTGAGGGAACAGGTAAACTTCTGGCTAGTAGTAGGCCAAGGTCAAGGTACATGCGAATCAGTGAAACATGCCCGAGCTAAGGGCAGGCAGCAAAGGGTCAGAATGGTAATTAGGCTTGGGTCAGGAAATGCAGGTAAAAGGGCAGAAGTAGGTACACAAGAAGACAACAGAACCACACACCTTTGCAGAGGACTTACAGTGGGGAAAAAAAAGTATTTAGTCAGCCACCAATTGTGCATATTCTCCCACTTAAAAATATGAGAGAGGCCGGTAATTGACATCATAGGTAGACTTCAACTATGGGAGACAAAATGAGAAAACAAATCCAGAAAATCACATTGTCTGATTTTTAAAGAATTTATTAGCAAATTATGGTGGAAAAAAAGTATTTGGTCACCTACAAACAAGCAATATTTATGGCTCTCACAGACCTGTAACTTCTTCAAGAGGCTCCTCTGTCCTCCACTCATTACCTTTAGTAATGGCACCTGTTTGAACTTGTTATTAGTATAAAAGACACCTGTCCACAACCTCAAACAGTCACACTCCAAACTTCACTATGGTGAAGACCAAATAGCTATCGAAGGACACCAGAAACAAAATTGTAGACCTGCACCAGGCTGGGAAGACTGAATCTGCAATAGGCAAGCAGCTTGGTGTGAAGAAATCAACTGTGGGAGCAATAATTAGAAAATGGAAGACATACAAGACCACTGATAATCTCCCTCGATCTGGGGCTCCACGCAAGATCTCACCCCTTGGGGTCAAAATGATCACAAGAACTGTGAGCTAAAATCCCAGAGCCACACGGGGGGACCTAGTGAATGACCTGCAGGAAGCTGGGACCAATGAAACAAAGGCTACCATCAGTAACACACTACGCCACCATGGACTCAGATCCTGCAGTGCCAGACGTGTCGCCCTGCTTAAGCCAGTACATATCTGGGACCGTCTGAAGTTTGCTAGAGAGCATTTGGATGTTCCAGAAGAGTATTGGGAGAATGTCATATGGTCAGATGAAACCAAAGTAGAACTGTTTGGTAGAAACACAACTCGTTCTGTTTGGAGGAGAATGAATGCTGAGTTGCATCCAAAGAACACCATACCTACTGTGAAGCATGGGGGTGGCAACATCATGCTTTGGGGCTGTTTCTCTGCAAAGGGACCAGGACAAATGATCTGTGTACATGAAAGAAAGAATGGGGCCATGTATTGTGAGATTTTGAGCGCAAACCTCCGTCCATCAGCAAGGGCGTTGAAGATGAAATGTGGCTGAGTCTTTCAGCATGGCAATGATCCCAAGCACACCGCCAGGGCAACGAAGGAGTGGCTTCGTAAGAAGCATTTCAAGGTCCTGGAGTGGCCTAGTCAGTCTCCAGATCTCAACCCCATAGAAAACCTTTGGAGGGAGTTGAAAGTCTGTGTTGCCCAGCAACAGCCCCAAAAAATCACTGCTCAAGAGGAGATCTGCATGGAGGAATGGGCCAACATACCAGCAATAGTGTGTGCCAACCTTGTGCAGACTTACAGAAAATTTTTGACCTCTGTCATTGCCAACAAAAGATATATAACAAAGTATTGAGCAGAACTATTGTTATTGACCAAATACTTATTTTCCACCATTAATTTGCAAATAAATTCTTTAAAAATCAGACAATGTGATTTTCTGGATTTGTTTTCTCATTTTGTCTCTCATAGTTGAGGTCTACCTATGATGTCAATTACAGGCCTCTCTCATCTTTTGAAGTGGGAGAACTTGCACAATTGGTGGCTGACTAAATACTTTTTTTCCCCACTGTAGCAAGCTAAAGAACCTTATTCTTCTGGCACCATCCCACTGAGGGAGGTGACTTAAATATCCACAGGTTGCTAGCCATTGGCTGGTGATTAGGGAATATGTTCTGGTCCTTGGAGCCTGAGGGAATGCACACGCATCTTACTGGCACTGTAGAAGCAAGGGCGGTTTGGGAACTTAAAGTGGCCCTGGAAAAATTACTAAAAGTGGGCCTATTTTGTAGTTGAATCCAAATTGATGGAAGGCGGGGCCAGCAATACCACATTATATACCCTGTAGAAGGGACCTGGCTGACAAGCCAGGTCTGTGAAGGGAGACAGAGCTGCCTAGCCCTTTCAATCAAAGTGGAGAGGCTGCAGGAGTTGCAGAGAAAGCAGAGCCCCCATTGCGTCTAGAGGTTCATTTGCATATATTAAAACTTCATTTTCCTCAGCGATGTGGGTGCATATGAACATGGGACCAACACAGATGCCTTCAGCTACCAAGCTCACATGCAACAGGTCAGCTAGTTTCATAGGTATAAATCTTCTGATAGGTGTCCTTTAAGATGAAGCTTCTGTTTATAGTGGCAGTCAGTTCTGTCATACACATTCATTTCCAGGTGAATATTGTTCTGGAAGATTTGTCATAGAATAAGGCTTCCTTAAATTAGTATATCTATTAGAAGGCCAAATATAACTAAGCCAATGGGTGGTCTATTGTACCCTACGCACAGACCCCTGGACTCCCATTAAAGGGGGCACTAGACATTGGCTGAGCATTCCATTCCAATATTTTGCTAATTTAATGATGTTTGATCATTTTTTTAGGTTTACATTTAAAAATAATTTGCATGTTAACTTCTCCTCACTACAAGGTTGCAGAGTCTGTTGTTATTCTTAGTGGGTTTGGTTTGCATTAAAACTGTATAAAAATATTCAAGTGGACTAGTCAGCTTCATTTTGATGTCTACCCATGCCCGAGTGTTTCACTGTGCAAAGGTTTCTATGCATTTTAAAATAAGTCAACAAATGTGCAAATGGCTCTTTGACATTCATATAGATAACATCTTTACATATAAATATTAACCCATTGCTGAAAGAAAAAAAAATTAGACTACTCTTAGAGTGAGCAGGATCCATGTTAAACCTATATTTACTCTTCCATTTCCTCTGTTTTTAAACAAATTAATTTTTATTAGGATGAAAGGAAAGTATAATACAAGAGTTACAGAACAGATTATTCAGATAAACACTAATACTATATTAAGCTATGTTTTTGCCTGTTAGGAGATATGGAAGTCATAGACATGAGGACCAGAGCCAGAACAGAGATCAACTGCGTAAGAGGAGCTCCTATTCTGGCAGAGTTGAGTTTTCTATGTATTACATGGATGGTTATTAAAATTATATTTCCCTGCAACGGCTGTTGCAATATCATGTGACTACCCATATAACCCATATAATCCCAATTTCCATTTTTGTATTTTCATTTTTATCTCCCCCCAAAATGGAAATTGGGGTTATATGGGGAGTGCACTAAATAAAAAAAATAAAATGACCCCACTCCATGCATCTCCCATGCACTGATGTAAGATTAAGTAATGCATGTGGAGAAATCCATACTGACTTGTTCCCTGCCGCTCCATTCTGGAACCCTGCTTCTCTTCACTGGTCTTATGGTCTCCATCTGTCAATAGCAGAGATAGCAGGTATGCATATACCCAGGAAAGGAAAATACATACAATGCAACGGCACACTGCTAACCAGATAAAGCACAAAATGCCATAGAGATATGAAGTATTCTGGAGCTAATGCTATGCTTGTTGATAAATTAGAGATTCTTGGTAAATATATTTTGTACAAAATTATCTGGGCCCGTCCACCAAATCGTCCAGGTGATCTCTGTAGAAAGGGAACCTAACACTATTTCCTACCTGTTATGTGCCAACCATGGCTTCCGTATAATCAGGGGGTGTTTGGTTCCACATGCATGCTGGGTCCCTTCTACCTTTTGCCATTTCTGGTGCTTCAAAGGCCTCCACTAATACAGGGATGCAGGTACCAAGCATGCATGCCGAGTCCACTCGGCTTTATAGTTACACTAATTAAAATCAGCCTATGGGGCAGACGGGGCTAGTCAGGAGTGCATGACCAAATGGAGTAGCCACCCCTCCAGTACAAACTTACAAAGAAAAATGGCTGATTGCACAAGGAATGCAAAATATTGGGATGTGCTGACTGAAATCCCCTTTTTTTCTATGCATACACCCAGCTCTTTCCAGCTGTATTACACCAGGCAATCAGTCAGACGATTGTTGGGATTGTTGTTTAAAATAGAAGGAAGTGTTCCTTCCCAGCAATCCCCTGCTTGTTAGTGGAGGAGACCGCCCGCTGCTATTACATGCAGCGGTGTCCTCCACAGTATTGGGAGCAGCAATCTCTAATGCCATCACTTTTCCCTGTATTGAATCATTGTTTTCCGGCAGTGATGATTTTTAAACCTGTTGAAAGATTGCAATTTCTAATCAGCAGCAGTATTAGACAGGCAGATCATCGCTAACGAGCGTTCCTATCAACACTTGTCAGCGATGATCTGCCCGACAATCGGCTAGTGTAATACTGCCTTAAGGAAGTCATGGAAACAGCTGAGCTTATTATTCTATGGGTCATTCACCATTTGAGGACATGGTGATTTTCCATTTTTAACTCCTGGCCTTCGCAGAGCCATAATCTTTTTATTTTTCTGTTCACATAGCTGTATGAGGGCTTATTTTTTGCAGGACTAACTGTAAATTCTAATGACACTGTTTACTATTGCATACAATGTAGTGGGAAGCTGGAAAAAAATGTAATTTTGCACAGTTTAATTGGTTCTGTTTTTACGGCATTTCCCATGCTGTAAAACCGATCTATGCCCTTCATTTTGCCTCATTCACACGTCAGTGTTTCACAGACATGTGCTGTACGTTTTCTCCACGGACAGCACATGTCCCCATTCATTTTAATGTGTGTATTCAGACATCAGTGTTTTAGCACGGTCCGTGGGTCAGTGTTTTCAGTACAGATGCATGCTCTATTTTGTCCATGTTCACGGATCCATCATGTCCATTATATTCTATGGGTCAGTGAAAACCACGGACGCAACACAAATGCCATCCGTGTTGCATCCGTGTTTCACTGATCATTAAGAAAATTATTTTTCAGCTGTTCAGTGTCAGTGAAACACAGATGCAACACGGACGGCAAAACACGTACCCACGGACCCAACACGGATCCTTCACGGACAGCTTCATGGATGCCTCACTGACCACCTGCTCATGGATTTGAGCACGGACACGGACGTGTGAATAAGGCTTTAGTAAGATTACAGTAATACCACATTTGTATAGTTTTTTCTGTTTTAATACTTAAAAAAATAAAACTTTGGAAAAAAATGTTTTTTTTCATCTGCATATTCTGATTTGATAACTTTTTTATTTTTATGTCTACGGAGCTGTGTGAGGTCTCATTTTTTTGGGCGGGGGGGCACCTGTACTTTTCATTGATACCATTTTGGGCTGTGTATGACTTTTTGAACATTTTTTTAAAAATTTTTTGGGGAGGTGAAGCAACGAAAAAAGTGATAATTGACCATTTTTTCCTGTTATGCTGTTCCCTGTATTTAATAAATATTTTTATATTTTGATAGTACGAGCGTTTTTAGATGCAATGCCTATGATAATTATTTTTTCTATTGCTTATTTATTTTTGATTTTGGAGAAATTTAGACAGCAAAATTTATACTAAATCAGCTCCCATATTTATACAGACAAAAAATCAACCCCCAAATTTATAGACCTCAGATCAGCCCCCAAATGTATGCAGACCCCAAATCAGCCCCCATATTTATACATTCCCCAGATCAGCCTGCAAAGTTATACAGACCCCAGATCAAACCCCTAGTTTATACAGACACCAGATCAAACCCAAGATCATTCTCTTGCTGCTGCTATACCACCAACCTCGCATCTTTAAATGCAGTCTTCAGACCAGAACAACAAAAAAAATACTCACCCTTTTTCTTCTCCTATAGGCACTGGTGCTCTTCATGCAACAATGTGTCTTGGCACCCATGCTACACTATGCCCCGAGGCCTGGACCTAGGGCATCATGGACACCCAGAGAAAAAGACCAAGGAGAGATGAGTAATACCATTGCTAGGACTAGGAGTGCCATACTCAACCCTCCATGCTTCAGCACTCATTAGTTAATTGTGGCCCTCATTACAGGTAGTGAGGTGGCGCCCTAGGCGGGTGCCTACCCTTGTCTAATCATCCTCCTAGCCCTACCTGTCACCTCTCCTGACATGTTTGTTTTAGTAACTACTTGCACTCTTCTTGTAATAATTCTGGAGCATCAATTTGCAATGGAGATATGTTTCTGTGCACAGTCTAACAGTATTGAATTAGTGCTGCCAGTATCAGACGTAAAACAGATGCTCCAGAATTGTTACTACATGGGGAATGCAAGTAGTCACTAAAATATAGATGTAAGGAGAAGATACAGGTTCTCTTTAAAGTATTTTTTTCAAGATACAAACTTTTTCCCTATCCACAGAACAGTGATAAGTATCTGATCGGTGGGGGGGAGGGGGGGTTACAGGTCCATTCAAATCAATTTCTATGAGACTGCTGGGGATAACCATGCACTAAACTCAGATAGCTCCAGCAGTCCTAGAGAGAGGAATGGAAGGGCATTGCACATGCTGGTCCTCCGCTCCATTTAGTAAGGGGACTCCAGAATCCCCTTTATTCCTGATCAATGGGGGTCCTACTTTTTGGACTCTTGCCAATCTATGTGGTTCGGGGATACGTTTATATTTTTTGGATTGGGGATAAATCTATAAATTAGGACACCCATTTAAGTTTTTCATCATAACTTTATTCTCCAAGGATAATTGTACATTTTGCCTTTGTAAAAACACGTAGACGCTTTATTTGTCGGTATTAATTATTCATCTTCTTGCCATATGTATGAAAGAGGAAAAAGGGCATCTGATGCTCTCTTTGTATGCACACTTTTCTCTTAGGGTTACAGAAAGCCACAAGAGCTGAGTGCCAGCTTTACAAAACGAGATCAGAATTCTGAGGCAGATTCTTACACCAGGATCTTTGCAGTATTTCCTATTGTCTCCAATCCTAAGGGCACAGACCGGATCACAGACCTCATCCTGGTGATGTTTACTCTAGAAACAATCAGTAATATATGAATAATAATGTCACTCTCTGATCATGACTAATTGAATTGCAACATAATGTGGAAGTGATGGGAAGCTTTACTGGATTTAATTCTACAGTCTCCATGTTTTACATGTTGATGCATGCAGTGATGGATGGTGTGATTTCCACCACAGTCATTTTGCTTGCTAATGAAGTCAACTCAAAATTTGATTCATCATTAATTTAAGAAGCATTGTACTCATTAAATACATTTGTCAATACGTTGTTAGGAATTGCAAAGAATGGAAAATATCATTTCATTTTTCTGCTAGCTTTTTACATACAGTCAAGGGCAGACTAAGAACTTAAAGTAGTCCTGGAAAAAACCTAAAAGTGGCACCAATGTTGTAGGTAAGTCCAAATTGACAAAAGATGGGGCAAGACAAGTAGATGGAGCCAATACAAGTTGTCAGGGTCAGTAATAATGTCATAGTGTGACACAAATTACCATCCCACAGAACAAAATACCACAATTCGGCATAAAATGCCTTCCCTGAAGCTGTGCCTCTGTTTTGGCCATCAATAGCTGCCATGTAAGATCCTCCCCCTCCTCTTCCAATTGTCTCTAATATGGATATGGAGCAGGGGTCTTAGGAGGTGATATGTGGGCCACAAAACTAAATCAGCGTTACCTTCAGCATGTTGCCTGGACTTCCTTTAATAATGACCCCTATAGTTCCCCAAGTAGTATGTACCCCACCAGTGGCAGTGGGTAGAGCTTAGTTGGTCCCATGGGGATTAGCCCACTGGAAAAATTCCCTGTAGGGTCTATGGCCAGACCGCTCTTGCATAGAATAACTTCTCCAATAAACTATCTCTTTGTCTCTTTGAGAAGACAACCCCCCTAGACTATTTTGCTATTTTTAGGTGGTCATCCCAAAGAGGGCTGTATTTTGGCTGTTATATAAAATGTTCAAGCTCATAGAAGCAAATTCTGTTCTTCTGATGGTAGCTTATGTCCCTTCAGAGCAAAAGGATGGGGCATGTTGAAATTCAACATACTTTATCCTGCCCCGATATATCTCCTTTATAAGGAGACTCAGGACACCAACTGTCATTTATTTATTTTTTTGCTAAAGTGTAGGGAGAAGGATAGGGAACATTTTTCAAATATAGTTTATTAGGGAAAACTTGGGCTGAAATGTCCCGTTTTTCAGAGCCATTGCTAACAGTGCAGTGCTGCACAGACTAGGAAGATAGGGAGATGGGCTGGGAGCTGGCAGCCGTCTGCCCTCACTGCTCCCTCACATAGTGGGACCAATACAATCTTAACTAGATTAAATATGTATTAATATATTAATAAATATATACACTTAGGTCCTGCTCACTATCAGTGAGCTCTTCTTCTGTACTCCCGGGCATCTCCATAATGAACCAGCCACTGGGAGAGAAGCCTGAGCGAGCGGTAAGCGCTCATTACTGGCAATGCAGGGAGGCAGGGGAAACTCCTCTACTGTTTATAGGGACAGTTATATACTATAAATGTCCCTATATACTATATAACAGCTTCCCCCTGCCTCCCATCATTGCCAGTGGCAACTCCACCAATGAGCTGTTTAAAGGGTAGACAGTGCTCATATGAGCACTGTATTCTTCTCACTATTTACCTGTCATCAACATCGCAGTGGCGAGCAGGTGTAATTGCAGTTCCTCCATCCCCATTGAGTTACACTCTGTCTGCTCCTTCCCATTGAAATGAATGGGGATGAAGCTACAATTACCCCTGCTTGCTGCTGCAATGTCGATAGTGTGCATGTGAATAGTGAGCAGAACACAGTGATCTTCAAATAGCTAATTGGCAGGGTGCGGGGTGTCAGACCCCCACTGATCTGATATTGATGACACATCATCAATAAAAGAAACTGGCCAACACCATTAAAATAAAAATGTTGTTTAACCTTCGTCAGGCTGCATAATTTTACAATGTTAACAGGCTGAGAGGCTTCATATAAATCCACTGTGGGAAGACTTTCTCCTTTACTTGGTTTCAGAAACTAAAGTTCATTTAGCTACTAGAGATGAGCGAGTAGTGTTCGATCGAGCCGGTATTCGATCGAATACTACGCTATTCGGCATACTCGATTTCAATCGAGTATAACGGCGATGGCGCACTTAGAATTCGTTTCCCCTCCCACCTTCCCTGGCGCTCTTTTTCCACCAATCAACATGCAGGGGGGGTATGACAGGCACGCTGAGCACGCTGGCAGCGCGAAAACAGCGTCTACATGGATTGGCTGGAAAAACCATGTGACCTCGAATATTAAAAACTCAGCTCTTCCTGCTCGTACGCATATGCTGCGTGAACTTAGTCAGGGACAGAGGCTGGAGAAGGGACAGACAGGTTTTAGCAGTTGGACAGGCAGGAGCGTGATTAAAAGCCCTTATCAGGGCTACTATAGTGCACTACAGTGATAGCTTTACTACAAGATACACTTTACAGAGAACGGCTGCCGTATTCAGGGATAGCTGCTGGAGTAGGGACAGAGAGAGGCATTAGTGGTGTATTAGGTGCTCTGCTACATACCAAACTATATTTGGCACTACTGTTCAGCGTTCTTTTTGGCTGAAAAACCCTGTTATATAACTAGTGTGTATATGCACCATCTGATCTGGCAGTATACGGCTGTGAATTTTATTTTATTTTTTTAAATACAGTTTATTTGGCTCTAGTGTTCTGGGTTCTGTGTGCCTGCAATACCCTTTTTGTATACCAGGTGTAAATACCCACCGTCTGTACAGTTAGTACACGGCTGTGTACCTTGAAATATACAATATCTAGGCCTTTTAATTGGCCACTGTACTGTGCGTTCTCTTGCTAAATTATTTCACATACCTGGTGTAAATACCCACCGTCTGTTCAGTTAGTACACGGCTGTGTACCTTGAAATATACAATATCTATGCCATTTAATTGGCCACTGTACTGTGCGTTCTCTTGCTAAATTATTTCACATACCTGGTGTAAATACCCACCGTCTGTTCAGTTACTACACGGCTGTGTACCTTGAAATATACAATATCTAGGCCATTTAATTGGCCACTGTACTGTGCGTTCTCTTGCTAAATTATTTCACATACCTGGTGTAAATACCCACCGTCTGTTCAGTTAGTACACGGCTGTGTACCTTGAAATATACAATATCTAGGCCATTTAATTGGCCACTGTACTGTGCGTTCTCTTGCTAAATTATTTCACATACCTGGTGTAAATACCCACCGTCTGTTCAGTTAGTACACGGCTGTGTACCTTGAAATATACAATATCTAGGCCTTTTAATTGGCCACTGTACTGTGCGTTCTCTTGCTAAATTATTTCACATACCTGGTGTAAATACCCACCGTCTGTACAGTTAGTACACGGCTGTGTACCTTGAAATATACAATATCTAGGCCTTTTAATTGGCCACTGTACTGTGCGTTCTCTTGCTAAATTATTTCACATACCTGGTGTAAATACCCACCGTCTGTTCAGTTAGTACACGGCTGTGTACCTTGAAATATACAATATCTAGGCCATTTAATTGGCCACTGTACTGTGCGTTCTCTTGCTAAATTATTTCACATACCTGGTGTAAATACCCACCGTCTGTTCAGTTAGTACACGGCTGTGTACCTTGAAATATACAATATCTAGGCCTTTTAATTGGCCACTGTACTGTGCGTTCTCTTGCTAAATTATTTCACATACCTGGTGTAAATACCCACCGTCTGTTCAGTTAGTACACGGCTGTGTACCTTGAAATATACAATATCTAGGCCTTTTAATTGGCCACTGTACTGTGCG
Source organism: Rhinella marina (assembly GCA_900303285.1). Taxonomy (NCBI): domain Eukaryota; kingdom Metazoa; phylum Chordata; class Amphibia; order Anura; family Bufonidae; genus Rhinella; species Rhinella marina. The sequence goes on from ONZH01020087.1 coordinate 104,767, forward strand.
TTCTCTTGCTAAATTATTTCACATACCTGGTGTAAATACCCACCGTCTGTTCAGTTACTACACGGCTGTGTACCTTGAAATATACAATATCTAGGCCATTTAATTGGCCACTGTACTGTGCGTTCTCTTGCTAAATTATTTCACATACCTGGTGTAAATACCCACCGTCTGTTCAGTTAGTACACGGCTGTGTACCTTGAAATATACAATATCTAGGCCTTTTAATTGGCCACTGTACTGTGCGTTCTCTTGCTAAATTATTTCACATACCTGGTGTAAATACCCACCGTCTGTTCAGTTAGTACACGGCTGTGTACCTTGAAATATACAATATCTAGGCCTTTTAATTGGCCACTGTACTGTGCGTTCTCTTGCTAAATTATTTCACATACCTGGTGTAAATACCCACCGTCTGTTCAGTTAGTACACGGCTGTGTACCTTGAAATATACAATATCTAGGCCATTTAATTGGCCACTGTACTGTGCGTTCTCTTGCTAAATTATTTCACATACCTGGTGTAAATACCCACCGTCTGTTCAGTTAGTACACGGCTGTGTACCTTGAAATATACAATATCTAGGCCTTTTAATTGGCCACTGTACTGTGCGTTCTCTTGCTAAATTATTTCACATACCTGGTGTAAATACCCACCGTCTGTTCAGTTAGTACACGGCTGTGTACCTTGAAATATACAATATCTAGGCCATTTAATTGGCCACTGTACTGTGCGTTCTCTTGCTAAATTATTTCACATACCTAATTATATACCCAAATATTGTATTTGCAACCAAAAAAAAATAAAATGCGGAGGGGGGCTAGCGGAATCGGACGTGGACGAGGACGGGGGCGCGGAAATGCTGTTGGTGGCCTTGTTGAAGCCAGTGGGGATACAATGCGTGCTGGTGAGGGTCAGCCAGGATCCCACTCATCCAGAATCCCTGCCTTTATGGGACAGTTAAGCAGGGGGCGAGTTACACCGCTGTTGAGGCCTGAGCAGGTTGAACAGGTGGTGCAATGGATAGCCGATAGCGCTTCCACACAGTTGTCCACCAGCCAGTCATCCACACAGTCTCACTCTGACCCTCCTTCCTCCACACCTGGCCAACAGAGTCATCCCACCCTTGACCCCTCCCAGGAGCTCTTTTCGGGTCCTTTTTCAGATGTGCCGGAAGAATCCCAGGAGCTAGCAGAGGAATTTGTTTGTAGTGATGCCCAAACACTTGAGTTTTCGCCATCTCCTGCTGATGTGGACCCTGAACCAGCATCTGTTATCATGAGCGATGATGATGATGAGACGCAGTTGCCATCAAGGGAGGCTGTTGGAATGTCCAGTGGGCAGGAGGAGGAGCAGAGTGAGGAAGAGGAGGTGGTGGATGACGAAATGACCGACCCCACTTGGCCAGGGGTGATGTCCAGCGGGGAAAGCAGTGGAGAGGTGGTGGTCTGCGCAGCACCGAAAAAGGCAGCAAGAGGCAGAGGGATGTCCACAGGCAGAGGGATGTCCAGAGGCAGAGGGATGTCCAGAGGCAGAGGGATGTCCACAGGCAGAGGGATGTCCAGAGGCAGAGGACAGTCCAGACAGAGTAGTGAGGCCACAGCCAGCAGGGCCGAAGCTGTTCCCGGCAGCGGGCAGTCGCGCGAAGCTCCCCCATCGAGGCCTCGTACTTCTGTGGTGTGGAGATTTTTTAATGTTTGTGCGGATGACAAACTGAGCGCGGTTTGCACACTCTGCCACTCAAAACTGAGTAGGGGCTCTGAGAAGAGCAATCTGACCACCTCAGGCATGCGGCGTCACTTGGAAGTCAAGCACTGGGCTGAGTGGGAGAGAGCAAACGCAATACAACCTGCGCAAGGTCTTCCTGCCACTGCCTCTTCCCCTCTGTTGTGTGCTGCCACTGCGGTCCAGACCTCCAGCCAGGACACCTCCACATCTGCCTCTGCCTCGGCTACTTTGGGGCCTTCTCCTTCAGCCTCCCCTTCCCCCGCCTCTTCGCCTGCACCTTCACACTCCTCGTCCCATCAACTGTCCATCTCGCAGGCGTTCGACCGCAGGCGGAAGTACGCCTCGAGTCACCCCCAAGCCCAAGCCTTAAACTGCCACATCTCCAAACTGCTGGCCCTGGAGATGTTGCCGTTTAGGCTTGTGGAGACGCAGGCCTTCCGCGACCTGATGGCGGCTGCCGCACCTCGCTATTCCGTCCCTAGCCGCCACTACTTTTCCCGGAGTGCCGTCCCCGCCCTGCACCAGCACGTGTCGCGTAACATCAGGCGGGCCCTGAGGTACGCAGTCAGCGCAAAGGTCCACTTGACCACCGACTCGTGGACAAGCGCTTGCGGCCAGGGACGCTACATCTCTTTGACGGCACACTGGGTGAATGTAGTGGAAGCGGGGACGGGGTCGCAAACAGAGACGGCCTACCTACCACCCCCGCCCAAGATTGCCAGCATGGGTTCTGATAAACCCCCCTCCTCCTCCTCCTCCTCCTCCTCTGCCTTAACATCGCCCTCAGCCGCTAGCTGGAAGCGTTGCAGCACTGGCGCGGGGAGACGTCAGCAGGCGGTGCTTAAGCTCATCAGCTTGGGCGACAGGAAGCACAGCGCCCCAGAGGTGAGGGACGCCATATTGCAGCAGACGGAGATGTGGCTGTCGCCGCTGCAGCTAGGACCAGGCATGGTCGTGTGCGATAACGGCCGTAACCTGGTGGCGGCTCTGGAGCTTGCCGAACTCGATCACGTACCATGCCTGGCCCACGTTTTTAATCTGGTAGTCCAAAAATTTCTAAAGACTTACCCCAACCTGGCAGAGCTACTGGTGAAAGTGCGGCGCTTGTGCGCTCACTTTCGGAAGTCAACTGTAGCTGCTGCTAGCTTAAAAAAACTCCAGCAACGCCTCCATTTGCCTGAACATCGGCTGTTGTGCGACCTGCCGACTCGCTGGAATTCCACCTATTCCATGTTGGCCAGGGTGTGTGAGCAGCAGAGAGCATTGATGGAGTACCAGATTATGAATCCACGCGTGCCTCCAACTCAGCTCCCTCAGTTTGCCAACCACGAGTGGCCATGGATGGCAGACATATGCGATGTACTGCGTATCTTTGAGGAGTCCACCAAGAAGGTCAGCAGCGAGGACGCTATAGTGAGCGTAACCATCCCGCTCCTATGCGTCCTTAAAGAATCGCTCATCGCAATAAGGGAGAACGCATTGCACGCAGAGGAGACGGGGGTAGGAGGAGACGCAACGGAGCTACACAGTCAGACCACACTTTTGTCTGCTTCACGGTGGCAGTTGCAGGAGGAGGAGGATGAGGAGGAGGACGACGTGGAGGTGGCTGTGGAAGAGGAGGAGGATGCTGGCGGCGAGGGTAGCAGTCAGGCTGTGTGCGTCCCATTGGTTCAGCGCGGATGGGGCGGAGAGGAGGCGGAAGAGGAAGAGGAGGAAATGGCAAGTGATCCTTCTGGTGGGGGCAGTGAGGTCATGCCTATTCAGAGTCTGGCACACATGGCTGACTTCATGCTGGGCTGCTTTTCCCGGGACACACGTGTTGTCCGGATAGTGGAGAACAAACTGTACTGGGTCTTCGCAATCCTGGACCCCCGGTATAAAGATAACGTCTCTTCTTTTATTCCGGTAGAGGAGAGGACGAATCGATTGCTGGAATACCAGAGGGAACTCGTGCAGAACATGATGGAGATTTTCCCACCCACCATCGCTGGCGGCAGAGAGGAGAGGGTCTCCCAGAGTCCCACAACATCTATCAGGCCCACAGCCACCAGGGGAACACTCTCCAAGGTGTGGGACACGTTCATGGCACCCCCTCGTGCAACTTCCATCACTGCGGGGCCCGCTATCAGCAGGAGGGACAAGTATCGGCGGATGTTGCGGGAGTACCTGGCAGACCGTACCCCTGTCCTCCCCGATCCCTCGGCGTCCTACACTTACTGGGTCTCCAAGTTGGACACGTGGCTGGAACTGTCCCTGTACGCCTTGGAGGTGCTTGCCTGCCCTGCCGCCAGCGTGCTATCAGAAAGGGTGTTCAGCGCAGCCGGGGGCATTATAACCGATAAGCGCAGCCGCCTGTCAACCGACAGTGCGGACAGGCTGACGCTAATCAAAATGAACAGCAAGTGGATTGACCCGGACTTTGCTTCTCCAACCGTGGAAAGCAGCCAAAAGTGAAGTGCCATCTGTATGAAGTGCCATTTCCTCCTCCACCTCCTCCTCCTCCTTAACCGCCGTAGAATTGCTCCGTAAATAAGAAAAATTTATATATTTATGGCTCACCTCTTGGGCCTCCACAAAATGTTTAAGAGGTCTCACCTCTTGGGCCTCCATATAATTTTTAACAGGTCTCACCTGCTCCATTTAGGGCCCTGGCCACAAAATGTTTAAGAGGTCTCACCTCTTGGGCCTCCACATAATTTTTAAGAGGTCTCACCTCTTGGGCCTCCGCAAAATGTTTAAGAGGTCTCACCTCTTGGGCCTCCACATAATTTTTAAGAGGTCTCACCTCTTGGGCCTCCACATAATTTTTAAGAGGTCTCACCTCTTGGGCCTGCACAAAATGTTTAAGAGGTGTCACCTCTTGGGCCTCCACATAATTTTTAACAGGTCTCACCTCTTGGGCCTCCACATAATTTTTAAGAGGTCTCACCTCTTGGGCCTCCACAAAATCTTTAAGAGGTCTCACCTCTTGGGCCTGCACAAAATCTTTAAGAGGTCTCACCTCTTGGGCCTCCACAAAATCTTTAAGAGGTCTCACCTCTTGGGCCTCCACAAAATCTTTAAGAGGTCTCACCTCTTGGGCCTCCACATAATTTTTAAGAGGTCTCACCTCTTGGGCCTCCACAAAATCTTTAAGAGGTCTCACCTCTTGGGCCTCCACATAATTTTTAACAGGTCTCACCTCTTGGGCCTCCACATAATTTTAAAGAGGTCTCACCTCTTGGGCCTCCACATAATTTTTAACAGGTCTCACCTCTTGGGCCTCCACATAATTTTTAAGAGGTCTCACCTCTTGGGCCTCCACAAAATCTTTAAGAGGTCTCACCTCTTGGGCCTCCACAAAATCTTTAAGAGGTCTCACCTCTTGGGCCTGCACAAAATCTTTAAGAGGTCTCACCTCTTGGGCCTCCACAAAATCTTTAAGAGGTCTCACCTCTTGGGCCTCCACAAAATCTTTAAGAGGTCTCACCTCTTGGGCCTCCACATAATTTTTAAGAGGTCTCACCTCTTGGGCCTCCACAAAATGTTTAAGAGGTCTCACCTCTTGGGCCTCCACATAATTTTTAACAGGTCTCACCTCTTGGGCCTCCACATAATTTTAAAGAGGTCTCACCTCTTGGGCCTCCACAAAATCTTTAAGAGGTCTCACCTCTTGGGCCTCCACAAAATCTTTAAGAGGTCTCACCTCTTGGGCCTCCACAAAATCTTTAAGAGGTCTCACCTCTTGGGCCTCCACAAAATCTTTAAGAGGTCTCACCTCTTGGGCCTGCACAAAATGTTTAAGAGGTCTCACCTCTTGGGCCTCCACATAATTTTTAACAGGTCTCACCTCTTGGGCCTCCACATAATTTTAAAGAGGTCTCACCTCTTGGGCCTCCACAAAATCTTTAAGAGGTCTCACCTCTTGGGCCTCCACAAAATCTTTAAGAGGTCTCACCTCTTGGGCCTCCACATAATTTTTAACAGGTCTCACCTCTTGGGCCTCCACATAATTTTTAAGAGGTCTCACCTCTTGGGCCTCCACAAAATCTTTAAGAGGTCTCACCTCTTGGGCCTCCACAAAATCTTTAAGAGGTCTCACCTCTTGGGCCTGCACAAAATCTTTAAGAGGTCTCACCTCTTGGGCCTCCACAAAATCTTTAAGAGGTCTCACCTCTTGGGCCTCCACATAATTTTTAAGAGGTCTCACCTCTTGGGCCTCCACAAAATGTTTAAGAGGTCTCACCTCTTGGGCCTCCACATAATTTTTAACCCGTCTCACCTCTTGGGCCTCCACATAATTTTTAAGAGGTCTCACCTCTTTAGCCTCCACACAATTTTTAAGAGGTCTCACCTCTTGGGCCTCCACATAATTTTTAAGAGGTCTCACCTCTTGGGCCTCCACATAATTTTTAAGAGGTCTCAGCTCTTGGGCCTCCACATAATTTTTAAGAGGTCTCAGCTCTTGGGCCTCCACATAATTTTTAAGAGGTCTCACCTCTTTAGCCTCCACACAATTTTTAAGACGTCTCACCTCTTGGGCCTCCACAAAATTTTCCATGAGCCTCTGGCCAGCCCACGGCCTCTTCCTGCCTTTTGCGGTCCTACGCATCCCTCAACATCCCCACTGCTTTACCTGCTAGACATGACACTGGGCCAGGTCGGGTCACTGACATCTCTAGCGCCAACAATTTGGGCATTTTAAGGCTTCTGCATGTGTTTGAGTTGTTTTTACATTTTAAAGAAGACATGTCTGACCACATTTCACACACACACACAATGACAATTAGGGGTGGGGTCTATTTGCTTTCCCCCTTGCCTATGCCATCTGTGGTTGTCATAGGCAACGTGATTTTAAGGGGTGCAGAATTTCATCTTCTTTTTTGTCTAGTTTGGCTTGGGGTCCATGGCAATGTAGAGGAAAGAAGGTTTCCTTGTATGGTCTCACTTTACAGAGAGGTTACATTGTCTTTGGAGTGTATTGTTGAGAGGCTGTGATCGTGGCGTAATAGTGCGACTTGGGCGCGTTATATGCACCCAGACATGCTTCCCCTGCTGTCCCAGTTGCATTCCAGCAGTGTTGGCATCCTTTTCTGAGGTTTCAGGGTGGACTTGGTGACCTCCAAGTGGTCGAATTGAGATTTCCAAGTGGCGAGCATTTTTTCCCCATAGACTTTAATGGGATTCGATATTCGGTCGAATAGTCGAATTTCGCGGTCTATTCGAATCGAATTTCGAACTTTCGAATATTTCACTACTCGCTCATCTCTATTAGCTACAAATATGGCATAAAGATTTTCTGGGCTTGTGACTCGTCAAACGCCTACCCATTACAAGGTCAGCTCTACACTGGGAAACCAACTGATGGTCCTCGACAAGTAAACATTGGTGAACGAACAGCATTGGACCTAGTGAGCTCGTATAAAGGCTCTGGAAGAAATGTCACCACCGATAACTTCTTTACAACCATGGAACTAGCTAAGGTATTGAACTCCTGGAACATGACACTAGTTGGTACAGGGAGAAAAAACAAAAGGTTCCTACCTAGCAACATGCAGCCTGCCAAAGAAAGGCCTGTAAACTCGACAAATTTTGCCTACAATCATGATGCAACAGTCTGTTCATATGTACCAAAGAAGAACAAATCAGTCGTGCTTCTATCATCTATGCACATGACGGGAAAAGTTGAAGAGACACTAGCAGCCAAGCCAGAGATAATAAAATACTACAACAAAACAAAAGGCGGAGTTGATGTTATGGATAAAATGTTGGGAGAGTACACTGTGAAACGACGAACATTACGTTGGCCTCTGGCATTTTTCTACAATATGATTGCCGTCACTGGGTTAGCATCCTACATCGTCTACAGAGAACACAATCCAAGCTTCAGGACAAAGGATCAACGAAGAAAGTTCCTGAAAGATCTCGCAAATCAGCTGTGTATGCCTGCAATTGAAGATCGTAGTACTAAACAAATAATGATGAGAAACCATTTTCTTCGAGGTGCAGTAGAAATGGTGCTTGGACGATGCATTGTGGTAGCATCGCAAGCAGCAGCTGGCCCTCAAATACCTCATGGTAGTCGTGGACCCTCCCCTGTTGTTGGTAGTTGCTATGTCTGCCGAGACCTGAGGCAAAAAAACGTAAGAATAGAAAGTCTTGTGTGGTTTGTGTGAAACCCATTTGCGATGAACACTCGGTAGTAGAGATGAGCGAGCATACTCGTCCGAGCTTGGTGCTCGTTCGAGTATTAGGGTACTCGTAAGTGCTCGCTGCTCGGACGAGTATCTCGCCATACTCGAGGAAATGGCAACTTCTGCATCGTGCTTTTTTGGCGCCTATAAACACAGCCAATCACAAGCCAGGAGACTCGATATCGACATGTCGATAGCAGGGGTTGGCTGGCCTGATCAGGCAACCCTGGAATAAACTAGCGACTGGCCGCGGTGCTCGGCTCAGATGCCGTCTGGATGTCGTTAGGGATAGAGCTGCTGCCTTTCAGGGACAGTGTTAGGGCCTGCATTTAGTTCTCTGTTAGGCAGGAATCACCCACAAAGAACCCAACAGCCCTTCTAAGGGCTAGAAGACATTTTTTTTTGGTCTCCTGGCTTGGCTGGCTGGCTGGCACTAGTAGTGCAGCTATCGCCATATATAACCCCCTTTTTTTTATGTTATATTTCAGTGATACAAATCCATTGCACACAGCAGTGTGGAACCATTCTGTGTGTCACAGTTAAGCACACTCACTCCAATCCATATATACTGTCCAGATGACACTTTCTGAACGTCACAGAATACAACCAAGTCATTTGCTACCAATAACGTATACAGCTTGATCCTAAAAATCTCTGTGCGACATTTGTCTGGGTCGCAGTCTAAATAGCCACCGTTAACAGGGTGTCAGTCAGTTCTACAATAGTTTCTGCACGTCACGTTCCAAAAAAAACTAAACTAAAAAAAAATATAAAAAAAAATAGTTTTTTAGTTGTTTTAGCTCAGTGATACAAATCCATTTTACTCAGCTGCGTGTAACCTTTCTGTGTGTCACAGTTCAGCACACTCGCTCCAATCCGTATATACTGTCCAGGTGACACTTTCTGTACGTCACAGAATACAACCAAGTCATTTGCTACCAATAACGTATACAGCTTGATCCAAAAAAACTCTGTGCGACATTTGTCTGGGTCGCAGTCTAAATAGCCACCGTTAACAGGGTGTGAGTTAGGTCTTCGATAGTTCCTGCACGTCACGTTCCCAAAAAAACAAAATTAAAAAAAAATATATAAAAAACAAAATATATAAAAAAATTATTTTTTTTGTTGTTTTAGCTCAGTGATACAAATCCATTTTACTCAGCTGCGTGGAACCTTTCTGTGTGTCACAGTTCAGCACACTTGCTCCAATCCGTATATACTGTCCAGGTTACACTTTCTGTACGTCACAGAATACAACCAAGTCATTTGCTACCTGTCACGTATATAGATTGATCCTAAAAATCTCTGTGCGACATTTGTCTGGGTCGCAGTCTAAATAGCCACCGTTAACAGGGTGTGAGTTAGGTCTTCGATAGTTCCTGCACGTCACGTTCCCAAAAAAACAAAATTAAAAAAATATATAAAAAACAAAATATATAAAAAAATTATTTTTTTTGTTGTTTTAGCTCAGTGATACAAATCCATTTTACTCAGCTGCGTGGAACCTTTCTGTGTGTCACAGTTCAGCACACTTGCTCCAATCCGTATATACTGTCCAGGTTACACTTTCTGTACGTCACAGAATACAACCAAGTCATTTGCTACCTGTTACGTATATAGATTGATCCTAAAAATCTCTGTGCGACATTTGTCTGGGTCGCAGTCTAAATAGCCACCGTTAACAGGGTGTCAGTCAATTCTACGATAGTTTCTGCACATCACGTTCCAAAAAAAACTAAACTAAAAAAAAAATATTAAAAAAAATTATTTTTTTTGTTGTTTTAGCTCAGTGATACAAATCCATTTTACTCAGTTACGTGCAACCGTTCTGTGTGTCACAGTTCAGCACACTCGCTCCAATCCGTATATACTGTCCAGGTGACACTTTGGCCCCTTTCACACGAGCGAGTTTTCCGCGCGGGTGCAATGCGTGACGTGAACGCATAGCACCCACAGTGAATCCTGACCCATTCATTTCTATGAGTCTGTGTACATGAGCGTTTTTTTTCACGCATCAGTTCTGCGTTGCGTGAAAAACGCAGCATGTTCTATATTCTGCGTTTTTCACGCAGCCCTGGCTCCATAGAAGTGAATGGGGCTTCAGTGAAAAACGCATTGCACCCTGAAGCAAGTGCGGATGCAATGCGTTTTTCACTGATGGTTGCTAAGAGATGTTGTTTGTAAACCTTCAGTTTTTTATCACGCGCGTGAAAAACGCATCAAAACGCATTGCACCCGCGCGGAAAAAACTGAACAACTGAACGCAATTGCAGACAAAACTGACTGAACTTGCTTGCAAAATGATGCGAGTTTTCCTGAACGCACCCTGAACGCATCCTGACCTAATCCGTGACGCTCGTGTGAAAGGAGCCTTTCTGTACGTCACAGAATAAAACCAAGTCATTTGCTGCCAATAACGTATACAGCTTGATCCTAAAAATCTCTGTGCGACATTTGTCTGGGTCGCAGTCTAAATAGCCACCGTTAACAGGGTGTGAGTTAGGTCTCCGATAGTTCCTGCATGTCACGTTCCCAAAGAAACAAAATTAAAAAAAAATATAAAAAACAAAATATATAAAAAAATTATTTTGTTTGTTGTTTTAGCTCAGTGATACAAATCCATTTTACTCAGCTGCGTGGAACCTTTCTGTTTGTCACAGTTCAGCACGCTCGCTCCAATCCGTATATACTGTCCAGGTGACACTTTCTGTACGTCACAGAATACAACCAAGTCATTTGCTACCAATAACGTATATAGATTGATCCTAAAAATTAGTCGCAGTCTAAATAGCCACCGTCAGTAGGTTGTCAGTAAGCTCTACGATAGTTTCTGCACGTCACGTTCCAAAAAAACCCAAAACAAAACAAAAAATATTTTAAAAAAATTAGTTTTTTGTAGTTTTAGCTCAGTGATACAAATCCATTTCACACAGTTGCGTGTAACCTTTCTGTGTGTCACAGTTCAGCACACTCGCTCCAATCCGTATATTCTGTCCAGGTGACACTTTCTGTACGTCACTTAATTAAACCAGACTGAACAAGTTTGTGGGTTTCAGTACATCAGGCCCGTTTATTTATTTATTTTTTTATATCATACACTATATATGTGTATATATACAGAAAATGTTGAACCCCACGGCTAAGGGTCGAGGACGAGGGCGTGGGCGTGGGCATTCAATTACTGCAGGGGGCAGAGGCCGTGGTCCTGGGCAGGGTGAGACAGTACCTGCTGATGAGGGAGCTGTGGAACGCCGCAGAGCTACACTCCCTAGCTTCATGTCTCAACTTACAGGGACACGTGGTAGAGGACTGTTGAAACCACAACAGTGCGAACAGTTGATCTCGTGGATTGCGGACAATGCTTCAAGTAATTTGTCCACCAGTCAGTCTTCCACGCAGTCCACCCACGTTACCCAAGGGAGCACTCCTATGGCTCGTCCACCTCAACCTCCTATCCCCCAGTCTGCCCCCTCCCAGGAAAATTTGGAATGCAATCCGGCATACTCTGAGGAACTGTTTTCTGGACCCTTCCCAGAGTCACAAACCACTTCTCAGGTTGCTGCTGACCTTGTTCCCGATGCCCAAGTTTTCCAACTGTCGCAGTCTGTGGGTGATGATGATGATGATGATGATAATGTTGAGTTAGTGGAAGAAGTTTGTAAAGAGGTGTCAGACGATGAGGAGGCACGGTTGTCAGACAGTGGTGAAGTTGTTGTTAGGGGAGGAATTCCGAGGGGGGATCAGACTGAGGAATCGGAGGATGACGAGGTGGCTGACCTAAGCTGGGTTGATATGCCGAGTGAAGACAGTGCTTCTGAGGCGGAGGTGAGTGCTGCACCAGAACAGGTTGTAAGAGGCAGTGGTG